>SKCR01028883.1:0-50758 GCA_019454045.1 Zanthoxylum bungeanum
TGACTAGAGCTGTTTAATCCCTCCTCTTTCACACACACTGTTGTGGGAACACAAAAAAATCTGGGGCGACGCCGTTCTGTTCCTAGGCTCGCGGCACTAGTTGGGAGTACGGAGTAGCAACGAGGGACTAAACCGGAGAGTAATGGAGTCGCCACCGGTTGTGAACCGGGAAAATGAGATTTTAAGGCCGCACTCACCCCTCGCAAGGGAAGACCTCAAACCGTTGGGTTCGGAATGTTCCTTTACTTATGCCATTTGTAATGAAAGGATTTACATAATAATTTAATCAGGCTTAAGTAAACTTATTCCTAAGAATATCATTGCTTCTATATTCATAGGTACAAAATAACACTCATACATACATTTCGCATATATATCTCATATCTAATAACACATGTCTAACAAAATACCTAAAAGTAACAATGAACATACAACTTCATTCAGCATATCATATTCATGAAAACACAAGCATACATCATATCCGCACAAGCATACATGTGAGCACTCTTCAAGTGATACGTGGAATTGTATCCCAAGTACAGACGCCGCATTACCGGTCCATTCGGAATCGGCTACGGAAATTATGTCTGGGGTTTCCATCCGATATATCACAAGAAATAATACTCCAAAGTCATCAGCAGGAGATCATATGGCATAGGCATATGAATGCGTAACGTAATGCGTTAATCAAGACCAAGGCAAACGACACAACTAATGGAATAAACATGCTTGAGTAATATCTTCATGAACCTATTAACCAAATAACATGCTAACAGCCTAATCATGCTTGAATACAATCCCAATAACACATAGAATGGATAAATGCAGGAATACAAACAATACGATTGGCTAATATAACACAAGAAAGATCAACCAGAGGCAATTATGCATGAATATGATAAGACAGACTCAGTTCAGTGTTCAAGTTCGTGCAGCGTTCGTAAACGGTAAACGCGTTCGAACAGAAATGAAACAGAATGCTCAACGTTCGAGTAGCGTTTGATAACGCGTTCGAACGGAAATGAAACAGAATGCTCGCGTTCGTATGGCGTTTGATAACGCGGTTCAGACACGTTCGAACGGAAATGAAACAGAATGCTCACGTTCGTATGGCGTTCGTGAACGCGTTCGAACGGAAATGAGACCGGATTGCATGATAAGGCAAAAAGGCTTGCGCGTTCGAGTTGCGTTCGTAAACGCGTTCGACGGGAATAGACCTGATGCAGAAATGGGACACAATACAAAAACAAACAAATAATGGGGCGGCGAAAGTACTGCCGTAAAGGTGGCCTTTGGGGCTCTTGATCTTCAAAGAGAGGACCTTTAGACCAACATACTAAGCCCATGCGCTCGACTGAATCATGCATACAAAGAATTAAAAAGCAATGATATTAAACATAGTGCCCGATTGAACGTATCTTGTATCCAACCGGGCACACATTAAACGGCGCGGCAAAGCATCGTGGTAAAGGTTTTTAGCCCTCCCCATAGGGGATCTCACATCGCACTTACTAAAACCCATGCGCTCGGTTGAATCATGCATACGAAAAATAAAGACAATCATATCAAACTAGGTATGCTCGATTGAACGTATCTCGCATTCAACCGAACACACATCAATCGGTGCGGCAAGCGTCGTGGTGAAGGATTTTTACCCCTCCAATTAGGGAACCTTCATCGCACTTACTAAGCCCATGCACTCGATCATATCATACGAGAATAAGCAACATACAGAATTTAAATGACAAGAAAAAATAAACCAAAGCAACACAACACAAGAGAAGGTGCTGTTTACTCAAGTGATACGTGGAGTTGTGTCCCATGTACAGACCGCGCACTACCGTCCATTCGGATTCGGCTACGGAATTTACGTCTGGGTTTCCATCCTATATACCACAAGAGACAACACTCTTCCATTCATCCCAATACCCACAACACACATCTACACACACAAGATTTAACAAACAAGTAAAATACAATCAAAAGAATCAACAAAAATCGGATAAAGACGAGTGTGAAAAGTACCCTCAGGTCTAACCTTTTAAATCACCTCTCGGATGTACGGTACACGATCGTCGGAAGGGTGGATGCTCCGCAACTCTCCCGGTTCACTGGTTCACTGTTCTTGTTCGTTGTCTACTGTTTTGAGTCCGTTTGCTGCTGTTTCCTTGTGGTTTCACTGCCGTTTCCTCTTTATCTTTTGCTTCCTTTTTCTTGGGTTGTGTTCTTCCTGTAATTTTTATGTGTGTTGTGTATGAGCTAGGGACTAGGGACTAGGGACTAGGGTTGAGAAGGTTGGTGAAGGGTTCTTTTTATAGGCAATGGGTTGGGCTTGACAAGGAAGGGATTTGGCTAATTAAAGAGGGATTTGATTTGGTTTGGTTAAGGGAAGCAAGGATTTGATTTGGTTTGCTTTAGGAATACAAATATTTTAGATGGTAATCTTATCTTATTAGTAGGAAGTCAAATATATGATTGGCTTTAATTGGTTGATTGATTTAACTTGGTATGATTATATTTTTGATTTAGTATGTGATTTGTTTAATTTAGGCATGATTTTAGTTTTAAGTTGGTAATTTGCTTATTTTATGTTGGTATATGTGTTTTATTTAATTATTTATTTATTTAAATTGTGATGTGTTTATGGGCTTTGGGGGGCTAATTGGGCTGGATGTGAGGCTAGCAGCAAAACCGAGAATTTACGACACCGTTCGAACGCGCTTCCTCGAACGCGGCACGAAACGCCCGCATCCGTTTGACGTTCGAACGTAAACACGAACGCAGCACTAACGAAAAAAGTGAACCTTGTTCATTCTGAATTTCCCCTTCCGATGTCCGTTTCCCGTGACCTCCATGACTTAAAAGGTAGTGTCTCCAAAATGAGACTCATCATAGGGACTTATGTGTAAAAATGCAGTGCCTACAACTGTCAATTCTCATCTTTTTATATCCTGAGGCTATTTGGGCTAGCTCATTAGCTATCTCGTTCTTCGTCCTTGAGACGTGCTCTAACTCTACATAATCAATTTGTTCTAACAATTCTTGAGTTATTTCTAATAATGTCATGACTAACGAACTCTGACATCTAAAGACCCTCATCACATATTGGACCACTAGTTGTGAATCTCCCTTAATGGACACATTTCTTACTCTCATATCAAGGAGTATTTCCAACCCAAATATTAAAGCCTCGTATTCGACCTAATTATTGGTACAACATTCGTCCAACGTGACGATGAAACGAAATCTTTCTCCTAAAGGAATGACAATGGCGATTCATATTCCTGCCTCATTCCATGTGCTAGACTCGTCGAAGTACATTGTCCATGATTTTAAGCTTTATTCGTATATATTATTTCAATTTCTTTAGTTATGCTTAAACAATGGTGATCAGCGACAAAATCAGTAAGGGCTTGGTTTTTATGGTATTTTTGGGGTTCATGTCGTATGTCGAATTTCGACAACGAAAGAGACCAAAACCTACCCTTTGATGTAAATTGGGTGAGAGAACATGTATTTCACTATATGATCTTTGTAACTAGATACACAGTAGTCGGCCTAAGATAGGCTCGTAATTTAGTGCATGTAAAATACAAAGCCAAACACAATTTCCCCATTGGAGAATAATTACATTTGTATTTCAACAACTATCTGCTGAGATAATAAATAGCTCTTTCTACGCCCATGTTATCATCCGCGTGATCATTCCAGCTACAGACTGCTCCTCGACAGATATGTATAGCTTCATTGGTCGTTCTAGCACGGGAGGTACCATCACCGGACGACTTCGCTAAATAGTTTTTTAGGCTCTCGAAGGCTCTTTGATGTTCTTATGTCCAGATGAAATCGTCATTTTCTCTTTAGCCTCAATAGATATGAGAAGACTTTAGTTTTACCTGCACAATTAAAAATAAATCTCCTTAAAAAATTAATTTGCCCTACGAACCTTTGCAACTCTTTCTTGTTCTTGGGAGGTTTAGCCTCCATGATCACTCGAGATTTATTTTCATCGATTTCAATTCCCCTTTGATGGACTAGAAAAACTAGAACCTAGAAATTACCGGCGCTAACCCCGGAAGGAAGAGCACTTGGTAGGGTTTAATTTTAGTTTAAACTTCCTCATCCGCTCAAAAAAATCATTCTTAAGTGGTTTAAAATGTCCGTCTATAGCCAAGACTTAGCCACTATATCGTCTACATAAACTTCTACAAAATTGTTAATCATGTCATGAAAGATTAAGTTCATAGCTCATTGGTAAGTGGCTCCGGTGTTTTTTAGACCGAATGACATCACTACCCACTCATAACACCCTAAAGACAATGGGCATCTAAAATCCGTTTGTGAACGTCATCCTCGATAATATAAGTCTGGTTATTTTTGGTTTTCCGTATAGTACAAGATATGAGGACTGACCCAAGTCTTCCCCCAATGTCCCCACGGCTGGATTTCCGGCTTCATATAATTCCTTAAGAAGCCGACTTTGTGTTGTTCCCCTTATGTGTGCTTCAGCGCTCACATCTATTTTCTTTTACATCTGTCACCTCGTTATCCGAAACCTCATTGCTTTCTGTGGTAAACATTGCAACTCATGTCTCTTCACCTTCATAGACGTCTTCATTCATTCCAGGGGTCCCATCATTGTCCCATTTGAATTTCTAAGATAGCAAATAGTGATTAGCCACAATCGGTGGCATGCTGCTAAACTGAATAACAATGGGTGGTTTCTTCATCGTCTGTTTCATCCCGCTTCTTCCGTCGGTCAAATTTGGTTCGGTCTTTGCATTCCTGACTGATTCCTTCTTCGCCACCAATATCTTTGGCCTCCATAGCTATTTTCCTTTTCATAGTGGTGTCAGTTTGCGAAGACATGGCCTGATTTTCATGGCCAATAGGAGCTTTCACCTCACACCGCTGGCGCATCATCTGACCATAATTCTTTGATGTCATCTCAACTATGTCATTGTCATCTCATCCACATGAACATAGTTCTTTCCTTGCTGGTTATACGAATGCCAAATATTGGGCCGGTGAAACTTCGGGCTAAAAGTTCTGATATTCTGAAGGAAGTTTGAGTGTTCTCCATAGAACCTAGGTGCGAAGGTTTTCGGGTGCCATGCTGCCGGCTCCCTTTTCGGTGGAGCCCTTTTACAAGTTTCTTCCAGTTCTTCATCCATTCTATACTGTTCTGACAGCGAATACACAAATTTTGTGGACCCTTTCCTTCTGTGATACAACTCTATCCTCTCAAGGGCATTAGGGTGTTGAACGTTCTGATCTTCATCTAAGACCAGCTTAAATTTTGGAAATTCATCTTAGTTAGGTCAGAGTTAATCATGTTCATTTCCAACGGCTTAGGGAACTGGTTGTCGTCCACAACCATCTTGTCTTTTTTTCGAACATTATTCGTCTAGACTCTATGGCGTCCTGTCACACATTCCGAAATACAAGGAAACTGTTAGTTGAGTGAGACCATGCATTATGCCACTTACAATATTTTTTTACCGCTAACTTGCTCAGGGCTTGGCAATTTGTGGTGGTCGCTTAATTTAATCTGTTTATCCTTATATAATTGATCAAATATGACATCTACTTTAGTGACGTCAAAAGAAAAAGTCCTAATCTTTTTTTCATTTTCCGCCTCTGGGCATGGTTCGGCCCACGCCTTACAGACATATGACTTTCCCTTAATTAATTCGGGTCAGGCATAGGTCGGCCGATTCAAACTTCATTCTCCTACTTCGTAGTTTGCATTCCTATAATAAGTTCTTTACTAGCATCTTCATTTGCTATTCTTCCCTCAACAATCACACATCCCTAACTACGCTAGTAGTGAGCAGGAGGAGGTCCCATAACTCTCGATCTTGGAATTTCTTTTTTAAGTCAAAGTTTAAAACAACTTTGATCGATTTTTACAAATTCATTTTCTGGCATAGGTATGTAGCATTGGCTTCGGGCTGCTTTAAATCTTTGCAAAAATATTTCGACCCACTCACCTGGCAACTGCCTTAAATTTTCCAAATCAGCCAGGGTAACTTCGGACTGGATTTTATAGAACTGTGTATGGAACAGCTGTTCCATTTGGTACCAGTTCTCCACCGAATTGGGCGGTAAGCTGATATAGCAAGAAAAAACTATTCATGATAATGAACCATGGAATAATCTCAGTTTATGGAAATCGTTTGTCTCTCCTCACTGAAGAGTAAATCGCTCTATATGCTCTATAATGGAAACTTCCCCAGATCCCGTGAACAGAGAGAATTCTGGTATCTTATAGTTTCTGGGCCACAGATACGCTAAATCGATCCAATCCGGATATGGTTCTGATATCTTGGCCGAATTGGCCTCCCCCAAATCGAATTGATTTTGGAGAATCTCAGTCATTTGTTCTCTTATACATCGTTGCCATTGAATGGCACCCCTACATGTGGTGGTTGTGGTCCCCTCACAAATGGGGCATGGTCTTGACCATGTCCTTGTAAACCTTGAGGCAACACTACCTCATGTTGTGTCATATTCGGCCCTAGGTGTGGGCCAAAACTAACAGGGTTTGTCCCTCATCAGGATATTGTTGGGGCAGCAATCCCTGGAGAGGAACATTTCTGGGTCCAGCCTCTGTTCGAGTTCCCCAATCTTGCTCAGGATTGCTTCTCATGTCTAACGCATGAGGTGAGATCCCAGTGGGACCCCCCCCCCCCCCCCCCGTTTTGTGTATTTAGCCATTAGCTCATTTAATGAACTCATATGTGTTTGTCATTTTTCATAATGTGAATTGCTAGTCGAAATGAACTTATCTATAACATGAGTATTTTGAAGTCTAACATGTTCGACTACGTCCTGGGTGAATTCGCCAAACAAGGCACGCATCACGTTAGGATTGAACTCCCTTATAGTGTCATACGACTCGCTTCTGATAAACCCTCAAAATGCCACTGCAGCCGGAACGTGAGTTGGTTGGTTTGCTCCAATCCCCCTTCCTCGTACTTGAACCAATCTGAACATTCTTTTTCGGAGGCATCTTCACTTCTGGCACCAATTCCTCCCACTGTGGTCGCCAAAAACTGTTCGCATAATTTTTATTAATACACGTGTAAGGTTCCAAATCTCCTAAGATAAAGTCCCAGAAAATGGTGTTTGATTCTAAGAAAATGCCTCCAAGGGGCGCAAGCACACAAAGTACAACCCTAAGGATTACAATGCTAAAAAAACATTAAACTTAAACTACTTGCTCACTTTGAGTCTTTTTTTTTTCTTTTTTTTTTTTCCCTTTGTTACGCCTAAGCCTTTTATAATGTACAGTCCCGCTAATCGCTCAAGCAATTTTGTTGTCTTCAGCCCATTAAACCCCCACGTTTCCTACTCGCATGTAACCGCTAGATCATGCATGCAACCGCTGGGCATGCGTGCAACTGCTGGGTTATGGCTCTGATAACCACTAGATCATGGGGATTACTACCAGACTGTGCAATAACTATTAGGTGAAGCTATTCGTAACTTGCCAACTGCAAAGCACCTTCGCATATTCGTTCTTCCTTCATTGTTCTTCACTTGTTGGAAGGTTTTTCTCCGTTCTTTACGATTCTTTACCCATTGGTCGAATCATCCTGAGTTGAGTCGTCCTGGATCAATTCCTTCTTCATTCTTCGTCCTGAATAACACCATGCCTTTTCGTTCTTTAATAATTATTTTCCTGTTAACAATAACAAATACCCTTTTCAAGTACATTTTTGATCATGGCATGTAGTGTAGGACTTGTTCCATTCGGAATTAAAAAAAAAC
Source organism: Zanthoxylum bungeanum (assembly GCA_019454045.1). Taxonomy (NCBI): domain Eukaryota; kingdom Viridiplantae; phylum Streptophyta; class Magnoliopsida; order Sapindales; family Rutaceae; genus Zanthoxylum; species Zanthoxylum bungeanum. Next base: position 7,777 of record SKCR01028883.1, read on the forward strand.
ATCATTTTCCATAATGGCGTATTATAGATCGAATGGTTAAGGTGAATCAGGATTTTTTTTTAAACTAAAATTCAAAATTCGCGATTCGGAATGAAGATTTTTCCAAGTTCAAATCTGAATCAAAATTTTTATTCAATACTATTTTCATCTCAAATCTCGTACCGAATGGTACGAGATCTCAAATCTCATGCCAAATAATCAGGATCCCGAATCTTGATCAGGATTCAAGATTATCTTCCTACCCTAATATGATTTAATTTTTTATTTTAACCAATTTTGAATAAATTTTTTTTCAAGTAACAAAATTTCAGATTGCATATACATTTTCATTAGTATTAAAAGATCATTAGCAGAGACCTAAGGTTAGGTATTGGAAAAAAAAAAATCAAAATTTAACACGTTTTAGACTGCACTGGGAATCTGGGATAAGAGGCTGCTCTGCTTCAAAATTTCATTCTTTTAGCAGGACCTTGGTCGATGATAGGATCAATAGGAGGAGGTTGCGTCTCTTCTGCCTGTTGGGTTTCAGTGCCTTTCTCTGCTTCCACAGTTTGAGGCGGCGCATAACCTTCTGGAATGGAGGAGGGGAGGAGCTGGTGGTAACTGCAAAAAGAGAGAGAACAATCTAGTTATAATTTTGAGATGAAACAACCTTAAGATCTACGCAAAAGTTTAAAAAAGGTTCTGCTAAAAATCAATCACTGCGATTATTCATTATTTACGGAACAAAAAAAAAATCATTTGTAGTTTAACATCAAGAATAATAGTATTTGTGTGTACTTTTTATTTTATTTTTATGTTTTAGCATCTATTGAAAGGAAGGAACATGAGAGGACTTGTTCAGCTAACCTTGCGCGCTGTAATGCGGGCGAGTATGTGATCTACTCGCTTGACTTCTTTAAATCAATTGTCTCTTTAACAACTTTTGAGTCAACAGGTGCACCCTCATTTTCAGCATCAACTGCAGTGGAATGAAACAAAACTTGTATGAGGAAAGAAGTCAAGGGCAAAGGCAAGAAACTTAACAGAATACATTGGCAGGAAACAACGGAATGATAAAAGACCTTTTTCTTTCTCTCTTTTTTTTTTTTTGGTGATGATACTAAAGACCAAGGCAAGAGGAAGAAGTTCGGGTCTTATGGTCTGTCAGAGCATAAAAAAAGTTATACTCTAAAAAATTATATTGGCATATGGCTAGTAATTTGAGGCCTTCTGAAGCTGTATATGACATGAAAGACATTTCCAGACATGGCCAATAGTAACAAACCTCAGTTATTGAACATGGCACAGGAGGCTGTAATATTAAAAGCAGTTAAGCAATGGATCGAATATAACTTCCACTGAAACTAAGTGACTGGAATAGTAATAAAAAAAAGTCTTAAACATTAACTGACAGATCATAAGCTATTTCTGGACCTTCAGGTTTTTAGTTTGTATCATTATGCACTATATTTTCTCGACATTATGATTATCAAGTTCAAATGATACTCTTACTAAGAAAGATATGCAAGCAAGAATCGCAACAACACAACTTCTGGCACAAGAAAATGAAAACACCTTACTTTTATTGATCTATGCTACTAAACAATTGCACAACTAATGAACATCGGTAGGTACCTTATCAAGAAAGGAAAAAATAAAAATAAAAGGAGGGTGCATAATTAAGCAGAAAATTGATACCATATCCAATCTTCTCCAACTTTGAGGCAGCAGTTGTTGTAAAAGCCTTCTGTATATAGTAGAGAGCCCGTCCCTGTCATGTAGGTGCACAATCGAGATCAGATCAAGTCATAAAGATTGATTTATCTACATGTGAAATGATGACATAAACATCTACTCCACATAATCTCCACCATCATATCAGTACATACATGGTCTGGTTGGTCAAATGACTCAAATCTATGCATTAATATACGCTATCACCATTGTCTAACAACACAGCAGCATATGGTCTCAAGCTTTTTTTAATCAAAGAAATAACATCTTATTATGATATATTTCTTTTACACTTTAACTTACTTTGGATCATCATATGGTTCAACCAATGAAGTGATTAGTAGCTCAAGAACAGTTATTTCTTGATAAAAAATTTGTGTTAGGTAGCATAATCTATTGACATAAAGAAGAGAATGGAAAATCTCACCATTCTAGCTGCAAAGACATTGCAAAGCTGTGGTGCTTGATATATTGAACCATCCAATACATAATAAGTGAGCATTGGTGTGACTTTCTCGGGACCATCCCTTTTTTGCTTACGGATAACAAAGAGGTGGGGCTCCATGACTTCACTAAGCATGTATTCAATGCCAGTCATTTTCCTGCACCACAAAAACATTCAAGGGTTTTTAAGCTAGCATAACCAATATACAGATAAAGTAACATGATTTTCATCAACTCCTTTTGTTTGTCAAATGCAATATCTTCAGCAAAAGCACCAAAAGTAAGATATTTTCAGGGGTAAAGATTATGATAAACCATTCTTTGTGGCGTCCACCATCAGTCAGTCAAGTCCTCAGTAATCTATCAACAACCACAAAGTTTTGGCATGTGCGGTGTATGCGCTTCTAAGAATAGCTAGGTATTGATAATCAACAGAGGATTACATAATGAAATGATCATGTTCTCAAATCTCTCATGAATCATATTTCGGATGTACCAATGTCTTTGACTCCGGTTGGTTCTTAAGTTGCAAAAATCATTCTGCTCCTTGGGTCTTAGATGATGAAGCAGACATAATAGAGAAAATGCACTAATTTCAAGCACATTCTTGATACTCCTGGAGAACAAGTGCCGAAACCACCAAAGAAAATTAAACTGAAGATTTTAGGATCTAAGGTTTCGTTTAAATCAATAAAATATACTCATTTGGAAGTTTTTGCTGTTGGACAATTATGACCCATAGCATCACTATTTGTACAGAACATGGTGTTGTTGTACAAATTAACTATGTGACAAAGGAAATTGCTCTTTTATCATTTGTAATTGGATTACCTGGATATATAAATGATAAAAGTCCTTATAATTAGTTCCGGATTAATAAGATATGAGACAATATTAATCCACAAAGATTTAATCATTAAATATCCCTAGTCGTAGTATTATCGAGACTGGACATCGATAATGCGGAATAGGCTAGTATTACACTTGTGCCCGTTATGGAAGCGTAACGGCATAGTTCTCATATATTTGGGTATTAGATACTCATGCAAGTGTAATAAGAGGTTCTATTTACCGATGGTACGGAAACGGCTTCGCTTTGGATAGACCCATCGGAATCCCATTAGTAGTCTGACTATGTGTCAATGGGAGTCCGAATCAGGGTAGGTGTATTTGGTCTTAACCTGAGACTTGCATCGCTAATACTTACGACAATCAGTATACTTTGGTTTCGGTCGTCCGGGGCTTTAACAGGTTCTGTGTACGCCTCTTCTGGGTATACTGAGAATCGTAGTGTATTGGGTGTGATGTCAAGATGGAAGTATCACTTCAGTCATATGAAGATGATGATCACGCAGGGATACAGAACTGGTACTCTAAGTGCTATGGCCATCGGGGAAGTATGACTAGGTCATGACTTTCCGATCATAAAGAGACTAGTTGCTAGTGATCCGATATATGCTTCGTACGGGACAGACACAACTCCAGCCCCAAGCCTAGCATGTGACATTCGATACTGGATCGTAATACGCAATACTACTTATGCTACACCTGACAAAGATTACATATTACTTTAAAGAATATTTCTGGGGAATTGGGTAGGTACGGTGTTTTGCTAGAAGTCAATCATGTCTTGTAAATCGGTAAGAACGTGGTACTGGATACGCACGTGTTCGGATGGTCCGATGACCGGATTTACGGCCAACATATCCAAGGATCTCTTGGGTCGCTTCCCGAAGATTCACCGTTGAGATTTGACAAGAACATTAAATTAATCTGGGATTAATTATGAGAGAGAAAATTAATCTGGGATTAATTATGAGAGAGAAAATTAATATGGATTAATTACGATAATAAATTAATATGAGATTAATTAAAATAGAAAGAATTAATCTGGGATTAAGTTCGTCGAGAAGAGAGAACGCGATTAATTTATAATTAATCGGTAAAGTAAATTTAATAGTGAAATTAGATTTTACTATTTAATTTATTTAATTTGGCTAAAATAAAATATTAGATATATTAAATGAAATCGGATTTCAAAGTGGAATTAAAATTAGATTTTAATTCAAGCGAACGAATTAATTTAGAATTAATTCGTAACCGACTTACGTAATAATATTGCGAGACATTATTATTTAATTAAATTGGATTTAATTAAGTCGCAACGGTAATTCGCTTAATTCGGAATTAAACGAACCCGAGCCCGAGCGAAGTTGCGCGTTGAGATTGTTCGACGTAAATTCAGAATTTACAAGTGGTGGGACCCACTTGACTTACATCACAAGTTTGACATGTGATGGAAGTTGTTTTAGCTTGAGTGTAAAACTTGCTTTACTTGTTTTTTACTCAACACAATCTCAACACACTTTGTAATTGTTTATTCATTTTGAATGAGATATACCAAACTTGGATTTGGTAAATGAGATAAGATTTTAGAAATCAAAATTGCACTATTCCTCTTCTGTCTCACTCAAATGCCGTGAACAATGTTCTTGGAGGACAAAGTTTTCTTTCAAAATTTGTTCTTGCTAGCACATCAAGGAGTGGATCTAGGTGATAGGGAAACTCACCCAAGTGTTGGAAACACTCATGAAAGCTTGGAGTTTCCACTGAATCGCATTACATCCTTGGAAATTTTCGAAATCTCCTCAACCAATCAATATGAGTATTCCTGCAACTCTCTTGTTAATTCACACACAAATCACTCTTAGACGATCTTGGAATGTTCTAGAAACACTTACATTTGCAGCATATAAACTTGTGAAATCGGTGATTCCATTAAAATATTCTGGAGCTTTGATGCCTCTCGTTCTTTTGGTCATTATATATATATATATATCCACACCCAGCTTTCAAACATAAAGTATTTTGTAGCTCCTAAACTAATCTAATATCATTCGTGTCTTCTTCATCGGCTTTCTTAGGCCTTAGCAACCAAACCAGTGGTCAGTTTTGAGAGGGAAATCAAAATCTAGAATCCGTTAGAATAACATTCTCTCCCAAGACGATATACAAATTAGGAAATGCAATACTGAACTAATTCATAATTAATTTTCCTGAAATTCCTTGGAAGTGTTCAATGACCAAAATTTCACCATCCTCAAGACCAGATTTAACTTAACTCAAGTTCACTTCAGCTCAGAAACTAACATAAAGCAAACTAAAACAACAGATAAGTTAAAAACTAAAAATTCCCTTTCAGCCCAATTCATTATTTCATATTTTCACCTAATCAAGCTAAATCCTGATTAATTCCATTAAAAAATAAATGAAATATACCTACAAACATCATATAAAGACTGAACATAAACATAAAAATCTGAACTTGAAACAAACTAAAAGAGCATACATATGATACAATATCAAAAATTTGCTTTGTTTGTGTAATTTTGAAGAACTTACGAGAGCTGAGAGATATCTAGCGGGTGAATGGACCGCATTCTGAGCTGCTCGTTGTTGCAAGTCCAATCGTAAAAAGGAGACAAAGCGAAGTAATCAAATATCATATTTCGATCAAGTGGGTACGTGTTTAGCCACAGTTGGTCCCTGAAGCAGATCCCCGTCATGTCCGTACCCGGAGGCGATGGAGCCACCGGTGGCGCGCCCTCGAAGTTGGCTCCTGGTGGTGGCGTCGCCATGTTTAAAGTTTGATCAGTAAATGCCGTGCGTTTTGACGTCTCTCGCAATACAAGGAATGTGAAAATTCGGGTCCGGATCAAGGATTAGTATTATCCGGACTCGGTCTAATTTTATTTCTTGCATTTGGGTAAAAACTTTAATGGTGTGTTTACTTACTCATAATCAGAATAAATTGGAATCGGAATAGGTTGGAATCAGAATGATAAATCAGAATCAGAATAAATTGTTTACTTAACTGTAGGTTTCGAAATCGGAATGAAATAATATTATCATTGATGTGTTTACTTTATCTCATAATCGGAAAGAATTGTTAAAAAGTTATAAAAACATCATTAGTTCTAATTATATATTAATTTACTATTTATTAATTATTATTAATTTTTAATGTATTAAATTATTCTTTTATTAAGATATTAAATATCATTTAATTATTAATTATTGATTAATTTTATTGATAATTTATTATCTAAGTATTATTTAATTATTACTTAAAATTTAATTATTAATGTATTAAATTACTAAATATTAAATTATTCTTTTATTAAATAATTATTTTCTTAAAATTTTAAATTTTATTAATTTTATTTATTATTTATAAATTAAATATTAATTAAGTATTACTTTATTAATTAATTATTAATGTATTAAATTACTAAATATTAATTTATTCTTTTAATATATTATTATTTATTAAAATAATAAATATTATTTTATTATTAATTATTGATTAATTATTAAAACATATTATTTTTTATTTATAAATTAACATTAATTAAATACTTTATGGGTAATATTGTAATTTCTCATCAATAATGAGAATGAGAATTTCACTCCGATGGGGTGGTGGGAATGAGACTCTCATTCCATATTCCCAAATGTGTGAGCCCCACTTCCATTCTTATTCCCATTTTAATTCAATTTTAGAAAGTAAACAATTTCAATGGAAATGATTCTAATTCCTTAATTCTCATTACCTTCAAGTAAACACACCATGATAAGAGTCGAGTTAAAACCAATGATTAAAAACTCAAACCGGACCGGTCGGTTATACCGGTTGAACTGAGACTCGATCCAATATTCAAGTGATCCCCAAAATCGATTGGAGTTGAACCGGTCAAAAATCGGTTGAATCGGCCGGTTCAATCGGTGACCCGATCCGGATTCAATTGGTTTTTGGTCCGTTTTTTTTTTTTATTTTTTATTTTCATATTTTTTTTATACAAAATAATAAAAATATAATTAAAATATTGACTTCGGGTCGACCCCTCGTCAGACCTTTGACCCTTGACCTTTTCGCGAGACCAAATCGATGGACCGGTCCGAGTTTTAAAACACTGGTTAAAACTTAAGCCAGTATGGATGGATATACAGGTAGATATGATAATAATATCCATGTTCATTAAATATCAAATATATCTCAAAGATTTGAACCCGGATAATTTTAAAACATTCAATTAATATATTTGCTCACGAAATTTTGTAATGTCGGATATAATTTTTTCACTTGCGGTTGTTTTATTTTTCATTTGGGTGTCTAATTTTTATTTTTAAGTAATTATAGAGTATTGGAGATCCCTTCTACTAATCTTATATTTTTAACTTAATATAATCATATAATAATAAAAATATAAAATCACATATTTTAATAAATCATAAATTATTATTATCATTATTTTTAATTTAGTAATGTAGGACCCATGATGTCATCTTGAGGTTCTGGATTTAAAGGTTCAAATCTAGGGAGTGTGTTTCTTCTAAGAATCTGAGACACACAAGGATTTTCCCTATTCAGTTTATGCCCAGAAAAAGTGATTTGACGACGAAATTTCCAACTTTTCCAAAAAAATCATAAATTATTTTAACATACAATAAAATCTAAAACATAACAACTCAATATATAATTGCCGACACAAAAACATCATCAAAATAAACAAAAGTCATATAAAAATAACCAACATTAAACTAAATCAATGTGATCATAATTTACAAAAGGAACAAATATATAGTATCTAATTTGTGATTTTAAGTTGCCCTTTGAATGAAAACAAGAATGTAAAATGTTTTATCCCTCTTTGAGGTTTTTCTTTTTTTTATGCTTTGACCAAGTTTATTTAAATTCTCTTATTATCTATGTTGACGGTGGATTTTGGTCTCAGGGCAATATGAGAATATCACCTCCAAGGGAATCCTCCTTCAATAGTGAATTTGTTTGGTTATGGGGGACCAAAAGCAAATTTAGCGAGAGACAGATAAACACACCAATCGACAAAGAGATTTAACGTGGTTCAGTGGATTTGGATCCGACCTACGTCCACGGACAAAAAACAGGATGATACTTTTTTATTCCTCTAATACGCTTCTCAGATCTCTTTTTTTTTGTGTTTACAAGTTAGAGCTTGATGATTCTGCTCACTGATTTTTTGATGCCCCTTACACATATTCCGCCCTTCTATTTATAATAGTACAGAAATCAGACTCCTATTTGCATAAGAAATCCTAGTTGAACTCAGTCTTCTCCTCTTGTGAGGATTTCTAATCCAACGTTGCTTTCTCTTTTCTTATTCCTTTTTGGATTCTGACTTCATTTCCTTGTGAAAGTAGGATAATTTGTTTCATCTTATCCACAGGAATAGGGCGTCATCACTTTGGGCATATCTCGCCATCTGGTCGGTTTTCATGTGGTCGGTCATGATAGTCTTTTATGCTGGGAATGCTGATGTCGACCTGATAGTGCCCGGGTATCTGAACCCAAGTGATCGGTTGCCGGTCATAAAGTGCTCGGTCTATTTCTGTTGTGGTCGGTTTGAAACCGTAAGGTGCTTGTTCTTTTATTGCAAAGTGGTCGGGTTGACTGATGATCTCACTTAAACAAGGAATTACCCTCTTATCCTCGTCATGCTGCTTTAAATGTCATAGTACCTGAAAACACCATCAACATCTGTCCCCTAGTTCTCGGTTCCAACGAGTGTATGAGTTGGTGCCGGGAACTGTATAAAGATGGTGTGCCGATTCGTTCTGTTGGAGGTCGACCCGGTTCTAAAATGTTCCGTCGCCTCTTTTCAAACGCCTTTTCTTGAGACGCGCAACAGTCACGTCTGTTTAAATGTCCATCAAATCATTTTTAGGTTTTCTTCCAGTTTTGACACTTGTCGAACATCCGTCAGGTTCCCGCCAAAAAGGAAACGAATCGACCGTGTAGAGGCGTCTTCAAAGTGCGCTGATCTCAACCGTCTGTTTAAATTTGGCAGACCTCTTTTGCAGTCGACACTTGGCGTTCATCCGGGTTCCTCCTTTTGATCCAACGGCCACGAGCGTCCTGGCCATAACTATAAGAAGGCGAGGCTTTCACTGTTCAATCTTTTGTTGGCAATTTCTCCTTCTTTTCTGAAAATATTTCCGTGACTCGCTCAACTCAGTGCTCTCGGAGTTCAACCGCGGGCTTTCTTTCTCTCCGCTGCGAACATAAGGGACGGGCAAGCCGTACTGCACAACCTCCGGCTTTTCTGAGAAGAACAAGTAAGTCTTCTGAACGACCTCTTCCCTTTTTGTGTTGTGAGTCTTGCTGTTTTTTGAATGTTGCTAGGGAACGACTTAAGGCTTTGTTGGATTTTGCTTTAGGGCACTTTTAGAACCCACCTGTTTTAGCTAAGACGGAAGAAACCTGAGTAGTTTCTTAGTTTATAGACTGACTTCCCCTTCCTTTTTTGTTTTCCGGGTGTTAGGGATGTCTGACAATAATTCTCCCCCTGAAAATCCTGCTAAACCCTCAACTCCCCCTGCTAAAGAGCTCTCCTCGGGCTCGGGGGCACCCAGTGTAGAAGACCTTGACACTACCCCCACTCTTTCTGAGATTGAACAAGATTCTTACCATCAAAGGGTTCCTCGGAAGGATCCAGAGCCCGGTGATCTTGGCTCCTCGGCTTTGGATATGAACCGTCCTTCCAAGATAACTGAAGATGACCCCGCACTACTTCGCCAGCGATACGATATTCCGATAGATATCGCCCTTGAAGTTCCCGGCCCGATGGATCGCGCTAGTCAACCTGACGAGGGCTCGGTGGCACTTCTTCCTGCCTTTTTCGAGTGTGGGCTGCGGCTGCCGATGCAACGTTATTTTGCTTGGATGCTGGCCGAGATGGAGATTGCCCCCTGTCAACTGAGTTTAAATAGTTGGAGGATTTTGGCCGGTATACATGTGGTTTGGCACCGGGCAGGTTTAGGTGAACCTTCTTTGGAAGAGGTGAAGAGGTTATATTGTTTGAAGTCCAACCCAAAGACTCACCACGGTTGGTATTACCTCTCTGCTTATGATAGTTCGTCCAACGTTGTCCAGAAACTTCCTGACTCTAACAAGAATTTCAAGGATCTTTGGTTCTGGGCTACTGGGGATTGGGGCCGGGTCCTGAGATCGTTTGCAGAGGACGTCTCGGTTCCGGACATCTTCAGATCGGGAGGTTAGGGGTTCCTTATCATCTTTATGTGTCTTTTCTTCTTAGCTTCATGCTTTTAGGGTCCTGACTTCTTTTATTTCTCCCAGCCTGTTGGAGGGATGCTCCCAAGGTTTCCCGCCAAGTCCGGAGGCGGGTATCCTGGGCTCGGCGGTACGCCGGTCTCTGGAGGGAGTTGGTAAATGATGCAGCTTTTGTTGAGTCGGGACTTATACGGGCCGCTCCTCCCAAGGTCTCGGGTCGGATAGGTAGATGTCTGTTGATCTTCTTAGCCGGTTCCTTCGCTTATTTATCATGTTTGATGTCTTCTTTCTCCCCCATTTTTTTGTATGCTTAGGTCCTGAACCCTTTTTTTTTTTTCTTTGTTCTTTGCAGGTATGTCGAAGAGACCAAAATATCTCGAGAAGTTGGCTGGTACCATGAAGAAGGCCGGCCGCGCTGATACTGGAACCTCTCGAGCACATCCTGAATCTGTTGAAGCTGGGAGGGTGTCTCAGGGAAAGGTTCAGCCGGCTGCTCGAGGTCTATCTTCTCTTTCTGGTGCGCCGTCATCAGGATCTGCTCGTCTTGTCAGTCCGCCGAAGCCTTTTAGGAAGAGGAGGCGTCAGTTCGGGTCAAAGGAGACCGAGTTGGCTCAGGAGGAGGAGGAGGAGGAGCCCGTCCAGGGCAAGAAGAAAGGTGCCCATCGGGGGAAAAAATCGTCTGGGGGCTCCTCCAAGAAGCGAAAAGGTTCTGTGATCCTCGGTGTGGATGATTTGGGGGAAGACATCCGGGAGGCTACTTCCCATTTAGTGCCGGCATTTAATGAACTGGCCGAGGTGATTCCTCCGGGGGAGGTTTCGAGATATGAGGACATCTCTCATGAGGCTCTGGTGACCGAGATGAGCTCCCAAATGGCAAAGGTAGTTTTACCCTTCTCCATTCTGATTTCAGGTCTTGGTTTTTTTTATCTCATATCTTCGTTTTTGTGCAGGCTACTTACCTTATGGCTAAAAATAAGGACCTCCTCTTGAGCCTACTGTCTGAGGGTGGTCAGGCCCAGAGACTCCAGAATCGTCTTACAGAAGTGGAGGCTAAACTGGCCGAGCGGGAGGATGGAAGGTGATAAAGAACAAGAGTCGACTGCAATTGAGACTTTTAAAACAAACAAGGCTCTTAGGCTGCTGCCGCGTTGGAGCGAAAACTTGCCGACTCTGCTAGGGAGGATTTGAAGGCTGCCCAATCTGAGATCGGCGTTTTGAAACGAAGGTGTCAAGTGTTGAAGCCAAACTGAAGGCCAACGACGAACAAATGGTGCGGGCTCGGGATGATCTTGAGAGGAGAGAGAGGCCTATCTTGAGGCCGAGAAGGATGCTATCCGCCTTGAAGGGGTTGGCGATTGTGCTGAACTAATACCGATGGTACTGCCAGGTCTGAACATGGATCCTATCTACGCGGCCATCAGTTTCTGCAAGGGGGAGATCTCCGAGGAGGAGTTTCAGAAATGGCTCCCCCCTTCTTCCGAGGGGGTGATGGATCCGGACCCGATTTCGGTTGCTCCGATCTCCCAGGTTTTTCAAGAGGGACGACCCGATGCTCCTGTCCCCGGCGAGGATTGTCTTGAGATTCCTCCTCCGAGCCTTGAAGCAGAGGTCCCTCATATTACCGAGGTCACAGCTGCCGTTCCCCCTCCTGAGGTCGAGCCGATCCTCCCGTCCTCTGAGCCAGCCGAGGAAGAAATCCATGCCCCTGTGCGGGCTGATTGAGGAAGGGTAACCCGGACGGGGCCCTGTGTATACTTAGCTTTTTTGTAATAACATTTCAAGCTGTATTTTGACATATATATATATATCTTTATGTCTTTCTTATCTCTTTCTTCTTTTGCTTTTTTTTTTCCCGAACATTTGAGACCCTTCGGGGGACAACATGAGCCGGAGGGGCATAATCCGACCCCGAGCTGAGTGAGACACTTAGCTCTGGGGGAAAGTTATCTCCCCAGTCTAAAAGAAGACTGACCCGGTGGGACGTAACCCGACCCCGAGCTGAGTGAAAGACTTGGGCTCTGGGGGAATGTTACGTCCCCAGTCTGAAAGAAGGCCGACTCTGTGGGACGTAACCCGACCCCGAGCTGAGAAAGGCACTTGGACTCTGGGGGAATGTTACGTCCCCAGTCTGAAAGAAGGCCGACTCGGTGGGACGTAACCCGACCCCGAGCTGAGAAAGGTACTTGGACTCTGGGGGAATGTTACGTCCCCAGTCTGAAAGAAGGCCGACTCGGTGGGACGTAAACCGACCCCGAGCTGAGAAAGGCACTTGGGCCTGAGGGAATGTTACGTCCCCAGTCCGAAGGGCTTGACTGGGTGGGATATAACCCGACCCCGAGCTGAATGAATCATAAGGCGGCCCCGAGCCGAATAACCAAGTGACCTCGGCGGAACGAAATCCAGCCCCGAGCCGAGTAATCTTTGGGACTTGTATAGAAGGGAAGTGAATCAACCTTTGAAGCCCTACCAAATCTGGCACGGGCGTCCCCTTGCCAGTCCGGCGTAAAAAAAAAAAAAAAACTTTGGAAAAAGATTAAAAGGTGGGGTGACTTAGCACTTATCCCAAAAATGTTTTGCAAGTATAAACAACAACATGGATGCCTCAAGACAGCGTCATGTCCGAGGTCTCCAAAACATAATTCTGAATCTTTCAATTCAGTGTCCCGGCGAACCAGGATTTGGATCAGTAGAGCGTTTAAATGGTGAGGGCACATCCTCTACACGTCGGGTCACTGCGGAGCCTGTGTATTGTATGAGGGCTCCTCCTTACCACGCTGGAGTAGGCACACGCTACATGGGTATAACGCATCCCCGTGTTGCACCTCTCTCGGATCCAAGATGATGAATGGATCTAAGAGTGTCCGGGACACTAAGGGCATATTTCTCCTTAGGTCCGGAATCACTGGAGCTAACAATCGTCACGGAGGTGTCATGACCCCCGTGCTATGCTTTCCCACGGATCCATTACATCGGGTAAGTGAGGATCAAAAGAGTGTTTTGACACATTAAGGGCATGTTCCTCCTTATGTTCGGTAACACTGGAGCAAACAATCGCCACGGGGGTATCATCCCTCCCTGTGCTACGCTTCTCACAGATCCTATGTACCGAGCATGCCCCTGAGGACCTCGAGCCAAGAGAGATACTTGGTGCTGGGGGAATGTTCCGTCCCCAGGCCAATAAGCGTGACTTGGTGGGACGTAACCCGATCCCGAGCCGAATAATGAAGAGGCCTCGGCGGAATGTAATCCAGCCCCGAGCCGATTTATGAAGAGGCCTCGGCGGAACGTAATCCAGTCCCGAGCCGATTGAAACATTAAGGGCATATTCCTCCTTATGTTATGCTTCTCACAGATCTATGCTCTTCGATTTGCCTTTTGACATTTGTATGGAGTCGAACGATTCTGGTGTGACTTTGTGCTTTTTTATGGTGGTAGCCACGGTCGGGTAGTTGCGAGTTCCGTGTTTTTTAGCTTTGGATCTTCGTTTTGAGCATGTCCCCGAGGTTTTTGAATACGGTTTTGTAAAGTTTTATTTTTTAGGAGAGCGTTTGGAAAAAAGAAAGTTTTTTATTCATACTCGGGGACATACTGCCCTTCTTACAACTCTCTGTGGGTCATTTTGAGAGAGGCTCTGTATTCGAATTTCTGTCCCTTATGTGTTTGCTGCAAACGAAAAAGAGGAAGGGAGAGTTTACTGGAAGTATTTTCTCAGCATCTCGGCGTTCCATGGCTTTTTTAATCTTGTGCCGTCCAGCCGTTCTAGGATGTACACTCCTGGCTTCACCACTTTTACCACCTTGTAGGGCCCTTCCCACTTGGCGCCTAGGGAGCTTTCCTCTGGCTTTCGAGTATTTAGGGTGACCTTTCTTAGCACCAGGTCGCCCGGGATGAAGGTGCGTGTCCGAATCCCTTTATTGTAGAAGCGGGTCATCCTTTGTTGGTAGATTGCTGTTTTTATGGCCGATCTCTCTCTCTTCTCTTCGATCAGGTCGATGTGGTTTCTGATAAGTCCTTTATTCTGCTTACTCTCGTAGTGCTGAACCCTGTGGGAGGTCACCCCGATTTCTGCCGGGATGACAGCTTCATATCCGTATGCTAAGGAGAACGGGGTTTCTCCCGTGGAGTCCTTATAGGTTGTCCGGTGTGCCCATAGTACTTCTGGTAGTTCCTCGACCCATAGGCCTTTGCTGGATCCAAGCCGAGCTTTTAGGTTAGCCTTGATGGTTTTGTTTGTCGCCTCGACTTGTCCGTTTGATTTGGGATGGGCTGGCGTGGCGAATCTTAGGGCAATCTGGAGGTCCTCGCAGAGTTTTCTGAAACCTTTACTGTCAAACTGCTTCCTGTTGTCAGTGATGATGGCTCGGGGAATCCCGAATCGGCATACGATATTTTTCCTCAGGAATTCAGTGGTTTTTTTCTCCGTTATGGTGGATAATGGCTCTGCCTCCACCCATTTGGTGAAATAGTCTATGGCCACGATGGCGTATTTTGCCTGCCCTTTCCCTTGTGGCATTGGCCCAATGATGTCTAGTCCCCACTGGGCGAACGGCCAGGGACTGAGCAGTGTAGTTAACTGTTCGGCTGGTTGGTGGTAGAGATTTGCGTTTTTCTGACATCCTTCGCACTTGCGGGCCACTTCTATGCCGTCCTGGTGCATGGTCGGCCAGTAGAAGCCTTGTCTTAGGGCTTTGAAAGCAATTGAGCGACCTCCGGCATGGCTCCCGCAGATGCCTGTATGTATCTCCCTGAGCACATAATTTGCCTCTTCTTCTGCTAGGCATCTTAAGATGGGGACTGAGTAACCCCTTCGATAAAGTACCCCGTTGATTAAGGAGAATTTGGTGCTCTTGTATCTTAACTTTCTGGCCTCCGTTTTGTCCTCTGGTGTTTCTCCTGTTTCCAGATATTTTCTGATGGGTTGCATCCATGATGCTTTGCTTTCTTTATCTAGAACTTCTACTTTAGATTCCCCCACGCTCCTTTCCCGGATGTAAATCAAAGGGATTATTCTGGGGCGTTCGGCTTTTTTTGAAGAGGCGAGCCGTGCCAGGGAGTCTGCCTCACAATTGTCTTCTCGGGAGATTTGTTCGAAGCGTACATCCCCCATCTTCCCTGTTAACTTTTGTACTTCGGTCAGATAGGCCATCATGCTAGGCTCTTTCGCTTGAAATGCTCTCTTTAGTTGCTGAATGGCTAACTGTGAGTCACTCCTTACTACCACATTTTGGATCCCCAGTACCGTGCATAGTCTCAAACCGCCCAGTATTGCTTCATATTCTGCTTCATTGTTGGTTGCTATGAAAGCGAATTTCAGGGCGAGTATGATTTCTTCTCCTTTGTTTCTTTTTAGGATGATTCCCGCTCCATTGCCTTGTGTGCTGGCCGAACCGTCTACAGACATTTCCCATTTGTCCTCTTCTATAGCCAGGGTCTGGGGGTCGGTACATTCGGCGACAAAATCCGCCAAGGCTTGTCCCTTCACTGCTGCTCTCGGGAGGTAGGTGATGTCGTGTTCACTTAGCTCTACCGACCACTTTACTAGTCTGCCGGAAACTTCCGGCCGCTGCAGAATTTGTTTTAGGGGGTGATCGGTGTATACCTTGATAGGATGGGCCTGGAAGTACGAGCTGCCGTAATTAATGAAAGGGCGACTAGTTCGTGTACCGGATATCGGGTTTCAGCGTCTAGGAGGGCTTTGCTGATATAGTAAACAGGTTTCTGGATCTTGTCGGTTTCTTGTATTAATACTGAACTTACTGCTCGGTCCGAAACAGCCAAGTATAGGTATAATGTTTCTCCCAGGAGTGGTTTTGCCAGGAGAGGGGGCTGCACCAGATACTGCTTTAACTGCTGGAAGGATTCTTCGCACTCTGATGTTCAGTCGATATCCTTTTTCGCTTTTTGGATCACTTTGAAGAAAGGGTTGTATTTGTCAGTTTCTCGTGATATGAACCGATTGAGCGCAGCCACTCTACCAGTCAGACTTTGTACTTCTTTCACTGTCTTGGGAGACTTTAGGGCCAGTATTGCCTGGATCTTCTGTGGGTTTGCTTCGATACCTCGGGCACTCACCATGTAGCCTAAAAACTTTCCTGAGGCTACCCCGAAGGTACATTTTTCTGGATTGAGTTTCAGGTTGTGTCTTCTTAAAAGCTCGAAGGTCCTTTTTAGGTCGTCCATGTGGTTGCTTGGTTCTTTCGACATTGTTATCATGTCATCGACATAAACTAGCATTGTAATGCCGATGAGCGGTTTGAAAACCTTGTTTACCAACCTTTGAAAGGTTGCTCCAGCATTTTTTAGCCCGAAGGGCATTACTTTATAGCAGTAAAGTCCCTGATCTGTGATGAAAGTTGTCTTTTCTTCGTCTGCAGGGCACATTTTGACCTGGTTGTATCCGGAGAAAGCATCCATGAAGCTCATTAATCCTTGACAGGCTGTGGTGTCTACTAGTTGGTCTATGTTCGGCAAAGGAAAGCTGTCATTTGGGCACGCCTTGTTTAGGTCGGTGAAATCGACACACATTCGCCACTTTCCATTGTTTTTTCTGACCAACACCACGTTTGATACCCAATCCGGGTACCTTGCCTCCCTGATGAGACCTGCCTTTAGTACCTTCTCGACCTCGGCCGCTATTGTTTTACTCCTTTCTTGATTGAAGTTCCTTCTCTTTTGCCTGACCGGCTTGCGAGATGGATTTACTGCTAGGCGGTGATTGATGAATCTTGGATCGATCCCAGGCATGTCATTGTATCCCCAGACAAAGACGTCCGGGTATCCTATCAGGCATTCTAGCAGATCTTGTCGTAGAGATTTGCTCAGGCCTCCCCCTATCTTTATACTTTTTCCTGGCCCGTAAAGTTCTATTCCTTCTGTCTCCTCAGCTGCAGCGAGTCGGGCATTTTTGTTTGGCCGGGGCCCAGGGCTTCTGTTTTCTTCTTCTTCACCCAGGCTTCTTTGTCGTTTTCGGGTATCTTCTTTGATGCAGAGAGTCTTTCGTGAGAGAGTTGCGAAGCAGCTGCGAGCTGTTTTCTGGCTTCCGCATACGATTCCGATCCCCTCCCGGGTGGGGAATTTCAGTTTTAGGTGGTAACTTCTTTGTTTTCATCATGAAAGGTCGCCCGACGATGGCTTGGTAACTGCTCATGCAGTTTACTACAGTGAAGTCTGTCATGATTGTCTAGGTCCGGGGATATGTCCCGACAGTCATTGCCAACTGTATCCTTCCTAGTGGGATGACGGTTGATCCTCCGAAACCGTATAGGGGAGTGCTATCGTTGGTCAGGGTTGCATATTCCACCCCTAGGTCGTCCAGTGCTTCTTTGGAAATTATGTCAACTACGCTTCCGGGGTCCACTAGGATTCTGTCTACCTCTGACCCGCTGATTACTGCTTTGATTATCAACGCATCGTCATGAGGGAAACTTACTCATCGGGTATCCTCATCAGTAAACATTATCGGCACCGACCGGTTTCCCTGGAGTCCTGTTACCTGCTCTGTTTCTAGGACGTCCAGTCCTCGAGTTCTGCTGTAGTCTTTCCTTGACCGGTTAGAGTTTCCGGCCAGTGTTCTTCCTCCTGCGATGATATTGATTTGGCGGCCACGTGCTATTTGTCTGACCGTCATGATCTCGTGGTCAATGTATTTGTTCAAATATCCGTTTCGTGCTAGATCTTCCATTTGTTCCCGCAGATCTTTACACCCGTCCGTTGCATGTCCTCTGGAGTTGTGGTGTACGCAATAAGCTTTTTGGTTTCTTTTATCCGGGGGAAATCTTCTTTGGTCGGGTTCTACTAAGAGGCCTTTTCCCTGGATCTCCATGACAATTTGTCCCAGTGGCTTCTTTAGGGGAATGTAAGCATCTTCACCGACCACATGGTTTACTTGGGTCGGCGCCCTTCTCTCTTGGTTGTCTCGGTGCAGTGGTTTGAACTCCTTGTGCTTCGGGGGTGGTCTTCTGGCTTCTTTTTCTACACGACGGGGGGCGCCCTCCCTTGTGGTTCTTTCTCTGATGGTGTTCCCTTTTCGGGATATTTTCTCCTCGTTCTCTAATAAAACGAATTTTTGGGCCACCTCCAGAGCGGTGGCGTAGTCCGGGGTGTCTTGGATCCTTAGGTGGGCCCATAGCCTCCCGACTTTCAAGGCTCCCTTCAAGCTTTCCAGGGCTTCGGGGGATTCATACCCTCCGACTTCGAGTACCATATTGTGGTATCTTTCAATAAATATTTTCAAAGGTTCATCGTCTCCTTGTTTCATAAGTTTTAGTTCTCCAATTGTCTTTCTGGGGACACAAGCCCCCTTGAAGTGTCGTATGAATGACTTCCTGAGCTGTGTGAAGTTGCTGATGCTTCTCGGGGCTAGGCTTCTGTACCATAGGATGGCCGGTCCGGCTAGAGTTAAGGGGAACACTTTGCAAATGGCGTCCCCTGTTACCCCTTGTACCTCCATTAGTAGGACGAAGCCTTTGATGTGGGTTTTGGGATCAGTATGGCCTTTGTATGGCGCCATGGTTGGCATGCTGAATCTTTTTGGGAATTTCTCTGACCTTATTTCTTCTATGAGGGGGGACTCATCTTTGTCGTCCTGGGCATCCCCTCTGTCTGTATTGGGGCATACTCCCCATTTGGCCAGCTCCTCCCGTAACCAAGATTTCATGCTGCTGTCTTTGGTTCCATGCCGCCTCCTGCAGTCTCCTTTCTTTCTGTTATCTTGGGAGTGGTGCTTCTCGGAGTCGGTATCTTCTCGTACGTCTTCGTCATATTCTTTCCCCCTTTGCCGGGTGTTGCGAGGGCCATCATAGGAGGGGTCTGGTGACGATTTGTCATCCTCTTCCTCCCACGTGTCCTCGGTCTGGGAATCTCTTTGCATCACCACAGATCTTACCCTGTAGGGACCCCTCCTCCGGGGTCTGTCGTCCTCACTTGTATCGATAATTCTTTTTCCCTCTGCTGTTTCGTTCCTTCGTCGGCTAGTCCCGGCCTCGAATTTTCCGTTGTGCACTCCTTCTACCTTTTCTAACCGGTCTACTATGGTTTTTAGCAGAATTTCGGAGAGGAGATGGTACAATGAGATTCAGGGCATCCTAAATAATAAAGGAAGATGGGTAGTGGATGAAGCAGAGATCGAAGAAGTGGCTTGTGATTATTTTGGTGGAATTTTTACCTCTACTGCACCATCAGCTCAGTGAATTGAATGGGCTTTGTGAGGCTTATCAAGGAAGATTACACCAGTGATGAACATACATCTTGATGCTCCATTTACACCAAAAGATATTAGGGTGGTATTAAGGCATATGGCTCCCACTAAGGCACCAGGACCAGACCGATTTTCAGCTGTCTTCTACCAGAAGCACTGGCACCATGTGGATCAGCAGGTAACACAAACATGCCTTGCGGTTCTTAATCATCAGCATGATCTCTCTTCTTTAAACCAGACATATATTGCTATCATTCCTAAGATGCCGAATCCTAAAGCCATCACTGATTTCAGACCCATCAGTCTTTGCAATGTTAGTTATAGAATTATTGCTAATCGTTGTTGCAAATAGGCTTAAAGGGTTTCTAGATAGGATTATTTCTGCAAATCAAAGTGCATTTGTACCAAATAGGCTTATCTCCGATAACATAGTAGTTGGCTATGAAAGCCTTCATAAAGTCAGGAATAGGAAAAAAGGGAAGGGGGTCTAATGGATTTGAAACTTACATTAGTAAAGCCTATGATAGAGTTGAATGGTCCTTTGTGGATAAGGTTATGGATCGGTTGGGTTTCTTCTCATCATGGAGGAAATTGATTATGAATTGTATTACAACCCCTTCTTACTCAATTCTTATCAATATGCAGGCTAAGGGGTGGATTAAACCTCAGTTTTTTCAGGATTACTTTCTAGAGCAGATAGGGGAAAGACAATCTTGAGGCTTAAATTTAACAGTTTCACATTTGTTTTTTTTGTAGATGGTAGCTTGGTGTTTGCACAGGCCACGGTCCAAGAATATAAGGTTCTGAAGTTGATTTTTGATGAGTATGCAACTGCATCTGGGTTGGTTTTCAATTTCAGCAAGTCCTCTGTTATATTTAGCCCCAATACGGACATAAACATGCGTGAATCCATCAAGGGTATCTTCAATCTGATTACTAGATCAGCTCATGACAAGTACTTGGCGCCTTCCATCCATAGCTTGCAGAAGCAAAAGAGGGGTTTTTAATGACTTAAAGCTGAGAATTTTCAGAAAGCTAAAGAGTTGGCAGAAAAAGTTTATATCTTGCGGGGGAATGAGGTGTTAATCAAAGTTATAACACAGGCCATTCCCACTTACACTATGGGGGTATTTAGAATTCCTTAAGAGCCTTTGCGATGAGATTGAAAGGAAACTTAACGGATTTTGGTGGGGCTCGACTGATACGAATAAAAAAGATCCATTGGTCTTGTTGGGACAAACTTTGCAAACCTAAAAAGATTGGCGGAATGGGGTTTAGAAATTTGGAGTGTTTCAATCAAGCGATATTGGCTAAACAAGGGTGGCGTATTGTTCAATATCCAAATTCATTAATGGCAAGGTACCTAAAGGCGAGATATTTCAAAACCAGTCATTTTTTCGAAGCTAAAGTCGGGTACAGTCCTTATTTTATGTGGAGAAGTGTTATTTAAGATAGGGACTTGTTACAAAAGTGTTCTAGGTGAAGAGTGGGAAATGGCAAGGTGGTTTCAATCTATGATAGCCAGTGGATTCCAAGACCTTTTTCTTTCAAACCCATTTCAGCCCCTCACTGTCAGGAATTACAAAAGTTGCCGAGTTGATATATGATGGCCAAAAATGGAATGAAGGGCTGCTGCGTGAACTGTTTTTAGAGGAGGATGTGAATGAGATTTTAAGGATCCCTCTGCCTAGGCAGCCCAAAGAGGATCACTTGTGTTGGCATTTTGATAGGAGATGGTTCTTTACCGTCAAGAATGCTTATCATTTAGCTTTTCAAAGTAAAAAGCTTAATGAAGCATTTAGCTCCTCGGCTTATCCCAACTTCTGGCAACAAGTTTGGAGCATGGATTTGCCTTCTAAGATTAAGAATTTTTTTTTTTTTTTTTTGGAAGTGCATTCTAGATCTACTCCATACGGCTGACAATCTTCGCTCAAAGAGAATCGTGCCATCTGATTTATGCCCGAGATGTTCACAAGGATAGGGAAACAGGTGCCCATGCCATGATCAGCTGCCATCTGATCATGTGGAGTTTGTGGGGAGCTAGAAACAAGGTCATTCCTTCATCATTTTTATAACTAAAAAATAGAAATGGAAATTCCTTCCCTCATCTCCTTTTCATCCGACAGAACATGACCTCATAGTAGAAAACTTAACATTGTTGCCAGTGCATGTCCAAACATGTTGTAATTTGTGCATATAAGAATAAAGGCCGTGTCAAATATTTTTTGTGCAACAATTGTGTGTTCTTTTTTTCTACATGGGAGACCTTTGGATCCAGGGGCACCAATAAAACAGCCCTTATTCTCTCACACATACAATTACACACAGTTTAAAATGGTATATTAGTCTTTACAGAATTTTAAATGCGAATGAACATCCAGGGTTAACTTAAGCTTATGTATCAGATACACCCAAATTTAGAAAAATGTAAGTTATGCAAAATGATTTTATGTAAATTACACCAAACTATTAACTCTTGTGCAAAAGCTAAAGATCTCAAATTATAGCAATAGACGACTGTAAATTACCATATAGAAATCTCAAAGTACAGTCAATAACATTCAAACTCGCGGTGTTCCTTACATGACCTTAACAAATATCGAATCTGGCTTTATCATCTCTTCCCCTGAACATGGCTCCAATATAAAATAGTACCCTATAAACTCAGATTACCAATCCTTGGCAATTATATATACCAGCATTCATTAGCTGTGAAGTCGCCTCTAAAAATTAGGTCCCGTAGGCGCTAACAATAACATATTTCAAGAATAAAGATGTGTTGAGATAGTACCAGGAGTTGAAAGAAACAAAATCAACCTATTCTTTCAGGCTAGATGTAATAAATAAAATTACATAAACTGATCTACATGGATTAGTTTGCTTTCAAATCTTGCACTTTCTTTTTTACAAAGAAGTAAATGCAGCTAAATTATGAGGAAACAGAGGGAGGGTTGTTAAGAAAAAGCATAATAAAGATATATGCAAAAGCAAGATGAACATCACTCACTACGGGCTACAATACCTAGCACCAAACCAATGATGGTAAGATAATCTGATCAAACACTCCGATGAAAGGAAAGAAGGATAAATGTGCACAGAAAGATTACCATATCGTTTCACCTGCACAAGCATATATGGATTCTCAAGCCGAATTAGTGAGATGGGTGCAAAACTCAAAATTTTGATGCCCCAAACATTTAATTTACTTGAAATAGTCTGGCCGTAGAATAGTAATAATATTAGGACATGACCCATCTTCATCCTTCTGCTTCCAAAGCTCCCCATTGCCTTGGATGTACCATGATACTTTTGGAGATAACGGGGTATAGAGATCTGCATGATTGGGACAACAAATGTGAACTTTATTTTTTATCATCTCTTTATCCTTTACTGAGTATCTATTGCTGCTTATAGGAATCACTCTATAGGACTTGAACAAAATGTAAAAGTAATTTTAAAATTTAAAATGAACATATAGTTGTAACTGAAATAGATATCACTATATACTCTGCCCTAAGAGACAAGTTCTATCTACTGAATGAATTTTAGCCTGGAAAACATTAGCCTAAAGCAAGAAAAATATACTAATAGTACGTGTAAGCGAAAACGAGATAAATGTGTCAGTTTAATTTTTCCAAGAGTTGCAAATTACAATTTTGGTTTCCCAGCAATATTCTAATTCAAAAGATTTAGCACTATTAAAAACAGCACAAAAGCACAAAAGGAAATGTGATATTCCAAGTCCCATGTCCAAATTGTATTATGAAATTCACAGAAGGAAAAAAAAAATTAAAAGCCATCAAATCAAGGTTGCTAGGTTAGTCACACGATCTGATTAAACAGAATGAAGTTTCTGCCACTTGACGTGTGGATCAAGCACATTCAGAGGCAAAGTTTACCTCAGATATCAACTTTTTTCATCTCTAAATCCCACTTTTACCTCCTTTTATCTAAATTTAATGGTAGATCTTTTCTAGAGAAAGAAAACCCCTTGGGATGTTGCTTGAGGAGTATTGTGATAAATACGTTTTCTTAAGAAATGAAATTATAAAGTGTATCAACTTAAAAAAAAAGAGTTACAAGTGAATTGTGGACCAGTTGTCCAAAGGATCATCAAAACCCCAAGGGAGAAACAAAATCTACACAAAAACTTTCCAATGAGATATACTCAACTGCCCAACCTCACTGTACAAGGCTAACCCAGATACATTCCTCCCGAAGTCTCTTGAGATTAATAAAGAACATAAATTCCTGCATACTCTCCACTTTCTAATCCATCTTCTACAAGACTACAACTAAAGAACTACTTAAAATTTCTCCTAAACATAGATGCTTATAGTTCCACACAAAGAGACAACCATAGTATAGAATAATTTGATATATTTATCCTCAAAAAGTGATAAACAGAATTTTGTTAATCTGGTGAATTCGAGATCAAGGGTGAATATATCTAAAAGTACTGTTTCTGGCATAAACTCTCATTTGAATAAGCTGAGGTCTTCAGTACAGATTCTGCAATGAGACTGGACAATGGCCATTGGAATATTCGAACTTCCTGCCGGATGCACCATAATCTGATAGATTTTGGGATCTAGTTGTGGTTATTCCAATGTCTTTGTAATTCTTTGTTTAATACAAGCATTTTAGAGAAGAAACAATTCTGAGGAAGTGTGCGATTATGGCCAGTTTCTCAGTAATTTGGGTGGAAAGGAATACGAGAAATTTTGAAGATAAGAAATAAATCATGCTATATTTATCATTTATGAGATATAATTCGGTTTTTGGCATCTCCTCAGTCTTCAACTATTATGGATTCTTTATACCTTTTTATTTGAATCAGGATGTTCAGTTTGTGATTTTGATTTTAATGTTTTCTTCCTTTATATTAAAAGCTTCCAGATACCATTTGTCCACATAACTTTCCACTTCTATCTTGCTTGTCAAATAATTATATCCGTGTTACTTGTCAAATAAATAAAACATTTGCAATCTTGTTTTGTGCCTAGTTTAGTGAATATTAGTTGAATTTCAGATGACTATCTAAATTTTAAGACTAATCTATTTATCACATCCTTTTTAGGTTACATTGAGACTTGATTAGATCTTTCTTAGACACAACGACTTAGATATATCTGATGCTCAAAATCACAAACAGTGGAGAGGGATCAAGATGAAAGGTTACAACTAGCCCAATATTTTCTTTTAAAATATTTGATTACTGATAGCCTTAGTTATATCTAGACTTTCATTATATTTATGACTTATTAAGAAGGCTTAAGCAATGATAATGCACTGAGGTTTCAAATTTAACATTGTCATTAAGCTAAAGTTTGGCTTCTGAAATATCATGTGATATATACCTGTAATCAAGGGTGGATCTGGCTCTCGAGTGCTGTGCAATATGGCAGTTCCAGATAAAACAGTGATAAAACCACAAAGCTCTGACGCTATGCTGCTTGCACTTTGACCAGAATAATCCTACAAACACCGGACAGAAAATTAAAACTTTGCAGATAATTAGATACACTTGTCAAGATGTTTATATCTATGTGACTGTGTGATGTCAGTGTTACCTTAAACATTATCGCACTGGCAAGAATTGTAAAAGATGTGAACATGGCATAATAGATAGGAGAAACAACTGCTGTGTTGAAAATATCCAAAGCCTGCGACCGTGAAAAAATATTATCACTATCCAATGATGTTTGCACTGAAAACGATGAAATCTGAACCATAATTTGTTCCCAGTTGACCTTGAACATCAAAGAAGCATCATATATTTTGACTTCCCAGAAAACTGGTGGGCAATGCTGAATGGTAAATCTTAACCACTCTTAGGAAACTAAGATCAGAAATTTAACCTACGCTTTTTTTAAATCACAAAAACCAATGCAAAACACTTAAAAGACGCATAGGTGATACTTTATCAAGGCAATTATATATGTACCTGGATCTTATTTCCAATAATATCAAATACATGCTATTAAGATGATCACCATGGATCGAAATCGAAATCTTCTTAAAAGGCGAGTAGGTGATACTGTATCAAGGCAATTAATTATGTACCTGGATCTTATTTCCAATGATATCAAATACATGTCATTAAGATGATCATCCTGGATCTAAATCTAAATCTTTGAACAGTCATCAATGGGGAAAGATAGACGGAGTTCCAATCCGTACCTTTCACCTAAAAACTCAGGACACCATAACCATCAATCCCAGAATTCTCCAGAATTTGATTTGCTAGGATTAAAGTCCAAAATTATAGTCCCAGTAATTTTCCTTTTTGTCCGAATGAGAATAAGTGTTGAACTTGAACTGCTCAACAGAGACACTTTTTCATGTATTTCCATTTATTAGGAGATGGAGAGAGAGACCAAACACTTAATATAAATGCATACTTTGACACACCTTCATCGGTTAAAGAATGAACAAAGATAAGTGGCTCCATTAATTTAATGAAAATAACCCAATCCATTGGAAATCAGTATCCTAATATCCCATTGATGGTATTAGCCTCTTCCAGGCTCCTTAATCAACTCACAAATCAAAAGAAACTCCTTAATTGACTCAACTCACAAATCAAAAGAAACTCCTTAATTGACTCAACTCACAAATCAAAAGAAACTCCTTAATTGACCAACAAATCAAGAACTCGTGTACACAATCTTCTTCAAGATAACTCTAAAGCTCTCGATAAGACCACAGAGGAGAAGACTAAGCACAATGTACAAGTGCCTACAATTAATAGTCAAAGTTTTTGGGTGCAAAATCTTCGCAATTACTAATTTTTGGTGTTTAATGTCCCTTTTGCATAACTTGAGTTGGACAGATGATAGTATGGGTGTTTTCGAACTTTAACATTTTTTGGGTGGATGGATCATGGATAATAATTTCCAGTAGAATAAACAAAGGTGCTCACTACCTCTTGCAAATTGGCTCAAAGCTGCAGACCCAAATGACTAAGCTATCATCCTTCAAAAGCTAACTATAGTTGTATTCAATTATGGTGTAAACGATACTTCTCCTTCGTTGGTATCAGAGTGCCACGAAAAAAACTGTTTTGTGCTTTTTAGACAATTGAATCTCAAAATCAATATGTTTAGCATTTTGGGCTTTTCTTTGTAAACATTGGAAAAAGTTTATGGCTGTTATTCTAAACTGTTCTTGCAAAAGATACTTGCAGGATAAAATAGAAAAACAGGTCCCACCAAACGGTATCAGACTCACCCATAATTGACCAACGAAAACAGAAAAGATAAGGATTTGACAATTTTTGTGCACAGACACAAATAGTGCTCTACCCTCATTATATACATTACATAAAATAAAATAAGCAGTTTAACCACCACCAGTGACTATAATATATCTATAATTTTTTCCTTGAGAGGAGCACTAAAATATTGTTTTATGCTGTTCTGTTATGAACAAAAAAATTCCACAATAAAAGGTAAGTGTATCATGAGATACTGACCATGTTTAGATAATTTAATTGAGTGATAACACATGTAATTGCAACCATCGCAAAAATCCAAGTCTGAAAGTATTTGGCCTGGTTCAAGCCCTCTAGTGTCAGCTTTATTGCAATGCCAATGGCTTTAACACTCATAACCTGCAAAGAAAGACAAAATATAACTTGGTAATTACCAATAGAGAAACAACATATAAAAGCCCTTTCCCCAAAAAAAAAAAAAAAATCATTATCATTCTTCTTCAAGAACATTAAAATGAATCAAAATTTGGAAAGAGCAGAGAGGGAAGAAGAAAAAGAGCCATGGAGCTGCAAGTACTAACTGTCAATGAGCCAATCACAGAGCAGATTCCTATATAGATCAATATGTGGGTTTGGCCATATCGAGGAGCGCAATACAACATCAATACTAGTGCTACAGCTACCACCGAGCCCACATACAAAAGAAATGCTGGAGACAAGAATGCAGAAGGAAATCAAGAAAAAAATTGGTACATAGAACCACAGATGAGTATTTAATAACTGACAAAACAAAAATATCAGCAGTATACCAGGCTGTGTCGCCAATTCCCAGATTTGTTCAACCGAATTAAGAGATTCCTCTAGTGGAGCATGAAGCACAATCATTGTAGAACCCACTACGCATAAAATACAACCCAATATTCCCATTCTCTGTAATTTCTCATTCAACATGAAATGTGCCAAAACAGCACTGCCCAATTGAAAACACAGTTCATACTTTATCAGATACACTTGTTAGAACATCATAGCATTCTCAAAGTATTATAGAAACTGAATTCACCTAACAATGATACTCAATGCACCAAGGGGAGTGACAAGCACAGCAGGGGCATAGATATATGCTACAAAATTGGCAATCTCTCCAACTACCACTGTTAAATAAAAATCCAATCATCATTTCATTTTGGGCAACGAGCAAAATGAATCACAAATACAATAAAGGAGCATTAATAATTACAACATTGATCAGTAAAAAACAACTCTATTGGCCAAAATCGAATCAAGAAATGATAAATTCTCTTTGAAAACTTACTCGTAAACATTCCGACCCACCATAGCGGCTCTAACAAATAACCATAACCTCCAGAACCTAACAAAAAATAAATAAATAACAAGAAATAAACAGATAGAAATTTGAATTAAAAGAGCAAATAACAGAAAATTATATATAAAAAATAAAAAATAAAAAATTACTAGCTCGAGCGCCGTTGACGCTGGCCATGCGAAGGCCCTTCTTCTTGATGATGAAGCTGGAGCCAATGAAGGCACTCGACACCACAGCCAGTATAAAGCCTATCAGATTACTCGAGAACATTTATCTTTTAATTTTTATTATTATGACCGCATCATACGATGTAATTGAAATCTCATCACATCAGTGATTGATTCAATGGATACTTCAGCTAACTCTGCAACTATAATTGATTTGATTTTGATTTATTGATTCAATACGCAGCAGCAGCTTGTGTTTGTATTTGAGGAACGTTGACCGCTTCCCCTTCAAAAAAAAAAAATGCACTGATTTTATTTGTTTTTCTAATTTTTAATTTTTATTTTAAATCTCCTTTCTTCAGCCTCGTGAGAGCCAGAGAGAAGGCAGTTCAGGAATGTAATTTCCTTACAAGCCAGCCCCCTCCCCTCACTTGTATTTGTTATCAATTATTTTTTTCTTATTTATTCTTCAGATAATTATTAGATTTTTGTTCATTTTTAATTATTGAATTATCTGTTAGATTGCAATTTTTTTCTAAAAATTTTATAATACTTGTGTGGAAATTGTTTTTTTAATCATTTTCTTCTTTAAGAGAAATGTGGTAGAGACTAGAGATGACCATCCATAATCATTGAGATTTGTCAATTCTATTCCCGTTATAAATGTATTAGGATTATGTATTTGAACGTCTTAAATCTTAAATATATTTTTTTAATTGTGACGAAAAAATCGACTTAATTTCGAACTGAATAGTTAGATCCCGAATCCTTATATTTGGATCTAAGATTCATTGGTCTTATTTTTTATTCAAGAAAAAAAAAATTCACAACCTACTTTAACCAGAAAAAAAAAATTATCAATTTAAATTTGAGGTTTTTAAAATATCTGAATTTAAAATATTAAACTCTTGTGCAAAACTCATATTTTGTCTCTAACCAGCCAGTCATTCTCTGCCACCAATGTAAAGTTCCCAAAAATTACAAAAAAACTATTTCAAAGGAATCCTGTAGGAAAAGACATTGGATCATTGCACATGAAAAGGACACCCACATGGACATGGGCAAGCCCAATCAAAGCACAAGATTCACTTAAAGCAATCACCTTCACCCTATACCATCAAAATCATCTTAGTGGTCCAGATAACAGAGCCGTGATATTTTATATTTTATCCCACGGTATATCCTAAAATAAAATAGTGGGATACTGATTTTCGTTCAACCGGCGATTCGAGAAAATCATTTCTCGAATAAATTTCTCTCAAAGCATTGAATTTGTTTGGTTAGTTGGGAATCAAAACAAACTTAACAGGCAAACATGAAATCACAGAACACAAAGGATTTAACATGGTTCGGTGGACAGTGGCTGCAACCTATGTCCATAGATGCAAAGAAATAAACTTTTTATTACTAACTCGAGTCAGACCGACCTGCTTTACCCCTCTCTCACACTAAGCTTTTTAGCGCTTTCTTTTACAAGTGGTGAAATACAGAAAAATGGTAGCTAATGAATTCACCCACTGAAGAACCCCTAAAATTGAGTCTTCAACCCCATTATATAGTGTGTCAAGATCCACTATTACACAAACCCATGACGTCAGCTCATGTCACCGTCATCATTGTAGTAGCAACTCTCCTCAATTATCCACCATTCGGCCAATCAGAATGCTCCATTTTTTGTCATTATGTTGGCATAAGGCGGCCTATGGCGGCTCTGCTCTGCCACTGCACCGCCCATGCTCTCTTCCCCAATCACTGCAAAAAGGTATCTCTGACCTAACTACTCCCTACCAATAGAAAATCATTATTCCACCATTTTTACCCTCCGCTACACGCTTCAGCCCATGTGCCAGCCTACGTTTCAACCACTCCCATGATGTTCCGTGTGTCAGTAGGTAAACCTCTTAACTGCTCGCATCACCTTGGCCTTTTGATGGTCCAAACTTTCTCGTGGGGTTTATGTCATCCGTACATGAGCGTATGATGCTGCTATCCCGACCTTAGTCCATGGTTGGTATGCTGAGGTGAATGGTGCTAAGTCACTTCTTTGTTCCTCGGGTCGGTGTGCCGAGACTCACGGTGCTTGGTCTGACTTCCTCTTATTTCCTCAACCGGGTCCGATTTGCTAAGTCGATTATGATTTGAGGGGCTGATATGAGGCTTTGAATGCTGAGTCTGATGTCGAGGTTGCTCTACGAG
Source organism: Zanthoxylum bungeanum (assembly GCA_019454045.1). Lineage (NCBI taxonomy): Eukaryota > Viridiplantae > Streptophyta > Magnoliopsida > Sapindales > Rutaceae > Zanthoxylum > Zanthoxylum bungeanum. The sequence goes on from SKCR01028883.1 coordinate 38,146, forward strand.
TCTGAAACCAAGTCCGCTTCCAGAGTCTGGAATCGAGGGTCTGACGCTGGGTCTGCTCTCAGTCTAATGCTGCTCACAAGTTCATGTGCTGCCGAATCTGATCCTCCTCATCAGGTCGGGTATGCCTCTGTGCCTCGTGCTCGGGCCCTTCTGCCTGATCTCTCTTCCTCACGAGGACCTTGGACCATCTATTAAGTGCAAACCCCATTTTCGTAAGTGTAAACCTTTTTCTTGCCCAAAAAGAAAAACGTCATCTAATTCTTGTTAATTCAGATCTCAATTAAAAATGTCCTCTATTTCTTAGGTAAAATACGGACGCCCGCTAAAAGACAAATAACTGACGAGAGAGTTTTTAGATAATATATTATATATATTCACAAATTAAATTATATGATTATACTATCAATCCATTCTCTTACAACCTTTTGTATACAAGTAGAATCTGAATTCATGCAAGCAAGCCCAAAAAAAAATTAAATAAATAAATTAATAACACTAGGCATCTGTAATGTAGCTATCAAGTTTGAAAATCTTCAACGTTTATCCTTTCCTGATAAGAGAGTTGCTTTAACAAGGCAGTTGATAGCACAACACAAAAAGATATAGAGACTAAAATATACTTGAAGAAAATGTCTTAGCTGCTCTCCTGGACAAGCAAACATTCATCTCTAAGAGAGACAATTTCCCAAAACCTTACCTGTAAGTCTGTAACAATTCATTTAATTTTATAGTAACATTAAATATCTCACACACTGATGCAAGCCTAAGTTTCATATATGCAAAGGCAGCAGAGCAAATGCATATTTTTTAGTTTCCAATGCGCCTTCCCCTGTTTCCGCCCTGCCTCTTACGTCTCCTCATGGCCCTTGACCTCTTCCACCTCTCTACATTTCTCATTCTTGCGAAAATCTTACGGATTTGATACAACTTGTGAGCCTGCTGAGCAATCACATTTGCAGTTGACGGACTTTGGCTCAAAACTATCTCATAACCATCTCGAAAAGATTCAATTCCTTCAGTTAGAAGCTGCCAAAACAGGCCTCCAGCTGCTGCACCTCCTCTTTTCGCCGATGAGTAAATCTTGTAGTACACGGTATTGAACAGTAGGTCTCTCTGGTATGTGCTGTAACCAGGATCTTTCCACGATTTCCCAAATTCTGTGAGTAGTATTGGCTTCCGAAGAATGTATTGTGCATCTTGGATGTGTGCGTTGAGCCAGTTGTTCAAGAAAGAAAGCTGATCTTGATCGTTTCTGCTGGATAACCTGCTCGCGGAACAAGATTCAACTCGCTTACTTTAAGGCACCAAATAGTTGTAATTTAAGTGCTTCCATGAATTTAGAAGTGTACCATTGATCAGGATATGAATGAAGGGTCGCGAAATCAATTCCAGGAATCCGGTTATTGGCAATAAAGTCGGTTCCAATATCAAGATTGGGATTGAGTTTCTTTCTTTGAGGTGTTGATTGTCCATAAAATCCTTCTAAACCAGCTTCCAGCAGGTGATTTCTGTCTATGGACTTCACATATGAAGCCATTTCCATTATCCAAGCCTATCTTACAATCATGCCAATGAGCAATAGTTAGCATGAATCTGGTTTAAGTTAAAGTAAAGGTCATACTCGGTGCACAAGGCTCCCGCTACAAGCAGGGTCAGGACAAACTGAGACCAACTTTAATGCTAATAAACTGTCAATGCATTCTATTTAGAAAACATCAAGCTGAAAATAACTAGACTACAAATGAATTAAAAAGAGTTGAAGCTTACTATGTAATATTAGATTGAAAACGTAAAACAAACAAAGAAATATAAGAAGGAAAAGGAAAGAATATCAACCTGAATGGTCCTTCCAGAGGGATCTGATGTGCATCTAGGCTCATTCATAAGCTCCCATGCCATAATTGTTGGGTCATCTTTGTAATGAATTCCAGTAAAGCTATTATATCTGTTAAGAATAGTCTGCAAAATGCAAGACAAAATAAGAAGAAGGGGCTCAGAAACTTTCACATCATCAAGATCAATTGAAATCCTTAAGTAAATTCAATACCATTTACCAACCAGAACTGGAATTTCAAACAAAAACCCAACTTTTAACAGTATACAAAGACGGCCTTGGGGACAATCCACACCTGTGGTTGGCTGGGACTCTAAAATTTGGCTGAAAATTATGGCCACAATAATAAAGAAATTTTAATTTTTAAATATATAATATGACTATATTTTAAGAACTTGCTTAGGGTTTCAAAAATCAGGACAGTTCAGGGCTGCCCTGACAGTATATTAGAAGTGAAATCTGTCTTTATCATAAAAACACAGCCTTAAATCATAAATTTTTATTGCCTTTAATCAGTACTCAAGGTTAGAATTAACAAGATAACAGAATTAAGCTCAAACATATTTTCAATCTGAGAAAGAAGTATACCTTTATATGGTTCTTGTAGTAACCCTTAACAACAGGGTTTCTAAAGAAATCATCATCAGATGTGAGGTATTGGCCTTGTCTTCTAGCCCAGTTCACATACTGTTTCTTCCCTCCAAAACTTTCATAGTTGTTGGCCAAGCTCAATATGAGCTTGATCCCATACTTTCTGGCCTCAGCTATCACAAAATCCAATCCCTTTAAAAGAAAATCAATATCATGAGCAATTGGATAAAGGGGAAAAAAAAGGAACAGGGTCGTGGGAGAGCCAAGACCTTGAACATTTGCTTATTGTAGGAGCCAGGAGAATACTGTAAAGGTCTGTAACCACCATCACTGAAAGCCCAAGTTCTAGCAACAGTGAGGCCATGGCTTGAAGCTTCTTGGAAAGCAGTTGATACTTTGGATCTCTGAGATGGGTCATAAGCTACATACATCAACCAGTAAGCATTAAATCCATTTGCATAGTAAAGATTATCATTCAACAGAAAATGTGCTCCTCTAGTTCTAACAAAACCATCTCCTGCTTCAACATATATTATGTTGAAAGATTGCTGCTGGATAACAATGGCCAAGAAAATAGAAAAAGCTAAATGCAAGAGCCTCATCTCTATCACTCCTCTCTCAGTCTCTCTGAATGGGAGTAAATAAAGGAATTTTGTAATAAAAATATTGAAGGGATTTTTTTTTTCAAGGGAACAATGAAAGATGAGGCTTTTTGTTAGGATCAAAATTCCAAGTGAGTTAAATATAATAATATATCTGAGAATATCAGTTTTTGGTCCCACTACTTTTAAGTCGGTTTTTAAAAATGAGTTATATCTATAGGTTTGTAACAATTGATACGAGAGCATACACCACGTTAAGTATGGGATCGGACGCATCATGTCAAATATGAAATCAATAAACGTGCGGCTTTATAACATTGTTGTGGATGAGACAAGATGAGAATAACAAATACCCGAAGATGGAATCCATGAAGTCACCCAGCTGATTATGATAGGAAGTTCTATGTGACACTTTTTTTATTTGCAAAGCCAAAATAAAGTAATAAATTTGAGAAATCGTAACTTGTGCCTCATTAACCTAAAGTTGAACTATTATTTTCCCTCTTTATTGTAGTATCAAGGTGAAATTGATTGTCACAAACAAGATTTCATGTTCAGTATCATCATGTTGTCATGATATAATAACGCATGAGAGACAAGTTGGGATCTATTACAATGAAGAAAAAGAAATGCATCAGAAATTAAATGAGATCTTTGTGATCCTATCCTCTGGCTTTTCCCAGAGGAATCTTTAATTTTGTCAGAAAGCCAGAAAGCTTAACAGCCATTCGAAACTTCTTGAAGGCTTTTCAATCCATTGAGTGAGGCATCGGAAAGAAACAGTTTATTATTATTATTATTATTATTATTATTATTATTATTATTTGTTCAAGGAGACACCGTAATAGTAACAGTCCGATAAAGCTCCAAAAGGAGCTGATGCAGCCCACTTAAGTCACTAATCAGATCATGTAATCGAACTTAAGATCGTACGTTTAACTGTACACATTCTCTAATTCGTCCTTACCCGTAAGAAAGCCAGCCTCAGTCCCGTGTGGGTTAAAGTTCTTTTATTTTTACTCTTCAAATAGAGTGACTTGCATTCAATGTCTATGGATCCCCATGAAAACAAAGACATTGTACTTCACTTAAATGTCTCTATCCAACCACCACGTGGCGCAAGCTTGGGGAATTCATGGTTGAAAGTTAAAAACCCATGTGAGGAGTAGCAGCATCAACTGCTCTCTTAAATGGCCCCAATGCTTCTAAAATTTACTCTCTTCTCATTGAATGTTGTTGTTGCATGTGCCATGTCTTCATCAGCATGGGACGATGTTTAACATTTTCTTCATGCATGGGTCCCTTTGTTCTTTTACTTCCGTTAATATATGATTAGGCAAAACAAGGCCACTATCATCCTTGTGGAATCATTATCCTTTACACTTCGTAAGGATTCTATTTAATCAGTAAGAGCCGGCTTAATCAACTCTTGTCACCTTTTTTTTTTTTTTTTTGAATCAATTCAAGTAAACCAACAACACTGTCGAAATCGATTTTAGCAATTGGAGACCACAAACTTTGAATCTGCGATTATTGTATATTATTGTGCCTCTTATTTGCGTGACAAAGCATGGAGCAACTTCGAAACTTTGCTGAGTAAAATTCGCTTTTGTTTTTAACTATCCAAGCGTAGATCTGCCGTTAAAGTCTCCTTTTCTCTAGTGAAAGTTTTGATTTTTCTGATGATGGTTCGCCGGTGAGTGCAACAGAAGAAATCAACAGGACTTTGGGTAGAGAGAGAGAGAGAAAGAACCAAGAGCCAATAATGTGATCCAACAAGCTGGTGAAACAACCTGAAATGGTAAAAATAATGCAAGGCGCGCACGAGGCACTGTCCTTAAGACCAAATTTCGTTCCTCTAAGATAATTTCCCGGTGCAACAAGGACTAAGTGGTGTTCCTTGATCTCCAAGAATGGCATCGTCCTAAGATTACACTACCAATTACAAAAGCTTAACTTACAAAGGCACGGTGCTTTGCTAGAAGCCAAACATGTCTTGTAAATCGGTAAAAACGTAGTACGAGGTACGTACGTGTTCGGATAGTCCGATGGCCGGATTTACTTCCAACATATCCAGGGATCTCATGGGTCGCTTCCCGAAGATTCACCGATGACGTATGACTCGCACATAATTAATCTGAGATTAATTATAAGAGAGAGAAAATTAATCTAGAATTAATTACGGAGATATTTTATCTGGGATAAAATACTATTCAAAGAGAGAAAATAAATTGTTTTAGAAACAAACACACAACTCTCACATTTTTCTCTCCTTGGCCGAATGCATGGCCTCTTTTTCTCTCAAGTTGGGCGTGAACCTAGGGTTCATTCTCTTTGATTTTTCATTCAAAAATCATGAATGCTAGCACATCAAAGAGTCATTCAAAGGTGATAGGGAAACCAATCATTGAGCATGGAATCAACAACAAAGCTTGGAGCTTGGATTGAAGATCACACCAATGAGCTTGGCCGAATTCCATGGAAGAAATTTGTTTGTTGTCCACACATCCACTTAGCCGATCAAAGTGAGTATTTCCGCTACTTTACTTTGATGTACTCACACTTTTCATATGCTTAATTGATCTTGGTTTGACCTAGAAAACCCAACAATGGTATCAGAACCATAATTGAGCATGAAATTGAATTTAGGGTTCTTAACTTTAATTTGGGGCTTTTATGATTTATGCATGATTTCTTCAAATTGATGTTTTGGTTGAGCTTGGATGATGTTAAATTAGATTTGTGCATCTTAGGAATTGAGAAATTGAATTGGATAAAATTTCCCCAAATTTATTATGCTTGGCCGAATGACTTGGAACCCTAGCTCTTGGTGATTTTTGAATTTTAGACAATTGGATATGTTTAAAATGCATGGGATATATTAGTTTGTGATTTAATTGGATTGAAATCAAAATTGATATAAAAATCACCATATTGCCGAGAGCTTAGGAAGCATGTTAGGATTGATTCTGCTTCAATTTGTGTTGGACATAAATTGGTTAATTAAAGCATGATTAATTAGTGTAATTGGTGTTTTAGAAATATTAATTTAACTAATTAATTATGGCTAATACAATTTAATTAATTAAATTGTGAAATTTGGAATATTAGAATTTAATTAATTGGGCTTAATTTGGAATTGGGCTAAAAATGTTGTATTTGGGCTTAATGGGCTTGGTTGGGTCCAAGTCTGGTTTAGGTTAATTGGTTGGATCCAATTGGGCCTAAAACCATATCCATAAAGTCCAAATATGATTATTGGGCCTTTTAAAATTTTAATTGGGCTTAATTGATTTTTGGCAAATGGTGATTCCTTATTGGGCTTTGGTTGCCAAAGTCCATGCCGTATAAATTAATTGAAAGCCCATTGGACTTTAATTAAATTGACATTGGATGTTAATTGGGCTTTGAGACCCGTTAAGATTAGATTTAGAATCTAAGTCGCAAAGGTCATTAATAAAGTGTAATTATTTAATTTTGAATTAAATAAAGAATTAGTATTGAATACAAATTAAATTGGATTTAATATTGTAGTTTGATATAATTCAAGAATTCGTACTTTGAGTACTTATTCTTAAACGAGTTGGACTTGCGCAAATCAAATCGTTGTTTGAACATTGGATGGTCATTAATCAAAGATTAATTAATTGGATTAGATTGATTGATAACATGCTTTGTGTGAATACATGGATGTGATGTATGAATAATGTATATCAGATGGATATTAGATGGGTGAGGGCAAATTTGGAAATGGTTGTAATAAATTTAGAATTTATTAAATTTGACCTGCGTGTCCAGCCTATTACCTCTTGACTCTTTGTATTTCTCTTCTCACCTATTCCCCTCAATGTAAATGAGATTTCTTTAAAAGTGTTATGTAATTGGGTAGAAGTAAGATTTGTGCTAGCCGGAGAGAGGAAATGAGAGATTTGTTCTAGGAACAAAATGTTTTAAATATCCATCCGCATATCATTATTAATTTATTTATTGCGCCTTATTATGATTTTAGAATGCAAGCTTAAGGGTGAATGATAAGACCTAATCAAAGATAATTAATTGGTTGCCAATTACGCGAAAAAAACCCTCAACAAATATTAAGCGCTTTTCTTCCATTGAATGATTCATTCTCAAGATCCAAGATTGGCACTGGTTTGTTGGCCAAAGTCAAGACCTTTATCCATCGCGGATGTGTTTGAATCATAAAGGCTTTGTACCATATCATATGTCTTGTCCAAGTTGTGATTTGTTGGCCAAAGTCAAGATCACTTCTTGTCCATCGACATCGATTACGAAGCTTTCCAAGGTCAATGTGTCTCGCTTAACTGGAATCATTAAGCTTGTTGTGCCAAAGCCAAGGCTTAGTTGATTCAGAGGAAAATGTTAGGGAATATATTGGATATATTGGCATATATTAGATATATGTTTCGGACTTGGATGTCCACCTACTGGATCTAGGAATTGGATGAGATCCAATTGATCTTAGAGATCTATCTAGTTAAGTTTCATACAATTTTTGGCCAAAGTCAAGGTTGTATGCTATTTAACGGGATCCTAGCCCACTAGGAAACTAGGTTTCCCGAGTACTCAACAGAGGGTTAGAGGCTCACCGAAAAATAGTGGGAGGCAAGTATTAAATTTGGAATTTTGTTTAGATACTTTCCAATACGCGCTCATTTCAATTTTTCGTCATTATTTAAATATATTAGTGTTGTTTTAATTGAACAGTTGGACTGTATTCAAACTACTTCATTTATAGTTGATTATATAATTGGATTATAGTAATCAATATATTTGAATTAACCAATTAAATTATAGTTGATTATATAGTTAGACTATAGTAATCATTATATTCAATAGTACCCGAAATCGTTGATTGGATAGTTGGACTATAGCAATCAAGATAACTGAAAGATTAGCGTTTAAAACATAATCCTAGGAGAAAATGTCTTTAAACGGCTCCAATTTTCAGATTGGGAATAAAACCTCAGGATAGTCCTGGGAATTGAGAAGTTATTCTATTTGATAGAGTGACATCTCATGCCTAAGCCCGGAGTTGAGCAAATAGTGGAGCATGAGTTTTGGAAGACTCATGGTGATGATAACTTTAGTGCTCAATCTTTTATGCTTGATGCAATGACTCTTTAATTCGTCGTCAATATCAAGGATTAGATCCTTGTACCATGATGATGAAATTAAAGATCTTCATAGATCTATTCTTAGATCTTAGAAGTACTAATTGCAATAGAAGTTCTTTCGCTCGTGTATGTCAGATGGTACATATGTCGAGCACTAGGTGTCACAGATGATTGCTGACATCGATCAGCTAGGTTAGATGGGCATTACCTATGTGGCCGAGACTACCAAAGATTTGATCTTATAGTCTCTACCCGAAAGCTGGGGCAGATTCATTATGAACCAAGAGTAAACTCTTGGAGAGTTGATGGCTATGCTCAAGGAGGCAGAGCCAGAGCTTCTAAAATGGGCAACGCCAAAATCATTACAGTCTTCTGGGAAGACAAAGGACATATCCCAAGATTTCTGCCTAAACTGTGGCAAACGGGGTCACTGGAAGCGTGACTGCCGTATGAATAAGGCAGGCATGAAGGAAGTGAAGGCGGGGCAAGGCTCCGGCTTCAAGTATGTTTGTCATAAACATATTCACTACTAGTTTCAAAATTGGATTTTTGATACTAAGTGTTGTACATAAATATGTACTGATGTGCGAAATCTACTGATTAGCAGGATACCGACTTCAGTTGTGATCGGACTACGAGTCAGAAACGGGACGAAAGTCGCTGTTTTAACAGTAGAAACCTAATTTTAGGAACTACTCTTTGGGTATGTACTTAAATTAGGAAACCGTTATAATGTACCTAGTTTGACTAGAAACATTATCTCTATATCTAAGTTTAACCCGTTGCGGGTATACCTTTATATTCTAGAACACTAAAGTATTTTATTTTATAAAGATGATATTGAGATAAACACATTAGATATGAATAACAATATTTTTATTTTGAATATAAATGAATCTCAAACGTATAACATGACAAACAAATAGCTCAAACTGAATTAATCAGATGAGACTTATAAGTTGCATTGTTGTATGGGACACATTAACAAGACTCGTATATCCACACTTTCGAAGAGTGGGTACTAGGAAAAATTTGATTCTAATCAAATGAATGTCTACGAATCTAGTTTATTGGGCAAAGTGCCTAAAATACCTTTTACTTGGTAAAAGTGCAAGTGCCATCGATCTGTTAGCCCTCGTTCATAGTGACATAAGTGGGCCCATGTCTAGCTAGGCTAGAGGTGGATATGAACGCTTCGTAACCTTTACGGATGTGACATCGTGTTATGGTTATGTGTTTCTTGTGAAACATAAATCGGAGACTTTTGATAAATTCAAAGAGTTTCGACATGAAGTAGATAGACAGACCGGCTAAAGTATTAAACCGTCACGGTTAGACCATGGTGGAAAATACTTAAGCAATAAGTTTCTCAAATATTTGAAAGAGTATAATATTCTTTCATAAAGGACTCCTCTCGGAACACCTCAATTTGAGGGTGTGTCCGAACAAATAAATTGAAATTTATTGGACATAATAAGGTTAATTATGAGTCGCTCTGAGCTACCATTTTCCTTCTATGGATATACATAAAACATTGCAAAACTTATTTTGAATAAGGTTCCATGAAAATCCGTTAGACAGATTTCATATTCGATATGAACAGGAAAGAAACCAGGTTTTCTCATTTCTGAAGATTTGGGTATGCTGGGCATATGTTTGGATGATACCAAACTAGAACCCAAATTGGATAAGTGCCTAATTTGTAGGTTATCCTAGGGTAACCAAAGTATAGTACTTATAGAACTCACAAGAGAACAATGTAATTGTTGCTCTCCATGCGGTTTTCCTAAGAGGAATTCCTATATGTAGTGGTAAGTGGGAGGAAAGTAAAACTCGATGAAAATCGGAGTAATACTGTTCCAGGCACCAATTCTTTAACGGAACACAAACAGTTCATCAGGGATGAAACTGTATCACAATCTTCGAATACACAAGAACCGCGTAAGTCGGAGAAAGTCAGAAAACAACATGGGAGGTATGGGTTTCTGATCTCACCTCATAAAAATGAGAATCTTATTGAGGAATACGAACTGACTACGTATGAGTAAGTGATACAAGGTATCGACTCCCTATTATGGCAAAGTGCCATGATATCAGAAATGGATTCCATGTATACCAACCAAGTTTAGACACTGGTTGTTGTACCGAAAGGCATTGTGCCTATTGGTACTAAATGAGTCTTCAAGGAAGACATACATGGATGGCAACAAACAAACGTACAAAGCTAGGCTTGTAGCGAAAAGGTATCGTTATCAACATTGTGTCGATTACGACGAAACCTTTTACTCGTTGCCATGATTAAATCCATTTGGATAATGCTTGCTAATGTTGCATGTTTCATTTATGAAATATGGCAGCTGAACTTCAAAACTGCTTTCCTTCAACGGAAACCGTTTGGAGGATGTTTACAATATCCTGATGGTTTTGTCGTACCAAAACGTGCAAACTAGGTTTGTAAGTTAAATCGATCCATTTATGGATTGAAGCAAGCATTACGTTCTTGGAACTAATGTTTTGATAAGATCATAATGGTATATGATTTAATTCAAAACGAATATAATTCTTGTGTATATATAAGAAGGTTAGTGGGAGCGCACTAATAGTGATTTTCCTAAATAATGATGATATATCATTTCTTGGAAATGATAATCCCATAATGCAATCGGTGAAAGCTTGGCTTTTATGAAAATTCTCCGTAGACTACTTGGGAGAAACAACCTTTATTCTAGGAATAAGGATCTACTAGGATAAATCTAAAGGTTGTTGGCACTCTCTGAGAACTCGTACATTGAAATATATACGCGACCTGGTGTCTCATATGCTTTGAGGATATAGAGTCACAATCAGGCCAATCCAAGTTATAGTAACTAGATTGATGTTAAGAACATCCTTAAGTATCTTAGATGAACTAATGATGCTTTCTTAAGCTATGGAGATGGAGAACTTGAAGTGACTGGGTTTACTGCTGCAAGTTTCCAAACCGAAAAAAATGACTATAAGTCGTAATAAGGGTACTATATAGTTTGATTAATGGAACAGTGAGCTGGAAATCTTCCAAGCAAGATACTGTTACCGAATAACAACAAAAGCGGAATATTGCTGCAGCTGAGGCAGCAATAGAAGCGATTTGGATCTATAATAATCCTAATTAGATTAGGTATAGTTATGTTAGCGGCTGAGCTAGGCTACAGCACAGGCTAAAGAATTAATGGTCTCATCAACTATCAAAGTATATACTTCAACTATTTCATTTGATTCGTCGGATCATACATCGTGGCGATGTGATGATCGTATAAATCGCATCAGATGATAACCTTGCGAATCCGCTGATGAAAGTTATTTCTCAGCAGAAGTTTGAGCGACCCGTACATAGTTCACGTGTAGGACACTTGAGTGATTGGCTATAGGCCAAGTGGGAGATTGTTGGACAATTATGACCCATAGTATCACTATTTGTACAGAACATGGTGTTGTTGTACAAATTAATTATGTGAAAAAGGAAATTGCTCTTTTATCACTTGTAATTGGATTACCACGATATATAAATGATAAAAGTCCATATGATAGTTTCAGATTAATAAGATATGAGACAGTAGTAATCCACTAAGGTTTAATCATTAAAATATCCCTAGTTGTAGTATTATCGAGATTGGACATCGATAATGTGGAATAGACTAGTATTGCACTTGTGCGCGTTGTGGGAGCATAACGACATAGTTCTCATATATTTAAGTATTGTATACTTATGCAAGTGTGATAGGAGGTTGTGTTTAACCGATGGTACGGAAACAGCTTTGCTCTGGATAGACCCCTCGGAATTCCATTGGTAGTATGACTATGTGTCTATGGAAGTCCGAATCAGGGTAGGTGTATTTGGTCTTAACCTGAGACTTGCATCGCTAATACTTGTGACAATCAATGTACTTTGGTTTTGGTCGTCCAAGGCTTTAACAGGTTCTGTGTACGCCTCTTCTGGGTATATTGAGAATCGTAGTGTATTGGGTGTGATGTCAAGATAGAAGTATCACTCCAGTCATATGGAGATGATGATCACGTAGGATACGAAACTAGTACTCTTAAGTACTGCAGTCATCAGGATAATATGACTAGATCATGTTTATCCGATTATATAGACTAGTTACCAGAGATCCGATATGTACTTCGTACGGGGCATCACAATTCCACCCCAGGGCTAGCACGTGACATCCGATACTGGATCGTAATACGCAATACTACGTATACTACGCCTGACATAGATTATATATTCCTTTAAGAATATTTCTAGAGAATTGGGTAGGCACGGTGCTTTGCTAGAAGCCAACCATGTCTTGTAAATTGGTAAAAACGTAGTATGAGATACGTACGTGTTCGGATAGTCTGACGATCGGATTTACTGCCAACATATTCAGGGATCTCATGGGTCGCTTCCCGAAGATTCACCGATGATGTAT
>SKCR01028884.1:0-50624 GCA_019454045.1 Zanthoxylum bungeanum
AGATTATATGTGATCGTCATAATCCATGAGTGGGTGGATTATGGACACGAAATTAGATTTCATGACGGATAAACCTAAACTTAGAGAGTCTCACAGTATGAAGTGTACTCGTTGAGCACTTGGGCAACGCGATATGAATAATATGGATTATTCATAATACTTCATCGGATTAAATGAGTTAATTCGGTTCGTTTAATCGGTTAAACGATCACATGCATTATGAGATTTTGGCCAATCGTAATTATTGTGTATTTGTATTTGATATATAATACGATTAGATACACATTAATTATTCGTCAAATGAGATTTTGACACATGCCATAAATATATGTATTTGTTATTTATTATAAATAAAAATACATATATAATAATAATTATATTAATTGGTTATTTGTATATTTAATTGTTAAATATTTAAATGATTAATTAATAAACTTTTATCATAAATGTTATGAAATTTGTCCAATTATTATTTGAACACATGACATGAATTTATTAAGCTAAATGTGTTTCAATTTGATTTGCCACCAAAAAGCTTAATATTAATTTAATTAAATTAAATTGGTAATTTGCCAAAAATACCCCTATAGGTCGGTTTCAACCATTTTAGAAAGAAAAAAATTTGTTTCCTTCATCTTGTTCTCTCTATGGCCGAATACATAACCTAAAAAAGCTCTCAAATGGTTTTTGATGAATCAAAGTGGAGAAAGAAGAAAAATCAAGAAATAAAGCTAAGGAATCATAGGATTAAAGGTAATTCTAAAATCCCTAAGCTTGGAAAATGATGTTTCTTGTTTCTTGATGATATAGTGATATCTAGGGTTTCTTCTTTTCCATAAAGTTTGGGGCTTTTGGTTGTGGATGATGAATTGGAAGCTAATGAAGCATGTGTGAAGTATTTTGGATGAAATTAGTGTAATTAGTGTCCAATTTGATCATTTGATGAAGTGATGTCATTATAGAGTGTTATGACCACTCTTGTAATGCCTAGAATTGTTCTTGGGTGATTCATATGTGGTGACTTGAATTGGTGTTGAGATTAATTAGATTAATGTTGAAAAATTGGATTTAAAGCATGAAATTTGGTGAAAAATAGTTTCTGGATCAGATCTGTACAAACTGGAAATTTTGTGATGTATTTGATGTCATATGAATGTATTGGATGTGTTTTGGGAGTTGGAACAATTGCCGGAAAGTGTTTCGGAGTTGAAATAAGCGAAAACGGCGAAAAACGGCGTTACGGGGACTTTTGAGCCAACCGGGTGACGGCTGTCCAAATAGTGAATTTGTCACTGTTGGGGCAGCTCATGAACCGCCCTAACACTATTGGGGCTGACCTGGGCAGTCCCCATAAGTGTTGGGTGGCTGGTTCGGTCAAAAACATGTTTTGCGTCATTTTGCGGAAAAAAAAATTTCGTAAAAATTTCGCGACGTTTCATATATATTATGTCGTTATTTGATATCGAATAAATAGGTTTAGGTGAAATATAAATAAATTATTCATATTAGATATTGAATAATTTATTCAGTAATTTGAAAAAGTTTTAAATTATGATTTCGCTCGAACCGCGCTTCCGCTGCGCCTATCGCCTGAAACCCCAACAATAAGTCCCGAATTTGTACCCTATTCGCCTATTCGGGACGAGTGGGGAATTGGGTTGAAAAAAAGAATCAAATTTACTTGTGTCGTTGGACGCTGGAGCTATGACTGTGTCGCTGGAGCCATATGGGTGGTATAAAAACTAGATCCAATGGGGTTGACCCTTTTTTCTATAAATAACAGAAAATCAATGAGCAATAACAAAACATAATCGATAAATATTTTCAAACAAAAATATGATTGATTAAATGGTGTTCAAAATGTTAAATAAAAAAAAAAAACTAAATATCCAAAATAGTACAAGGTAGATTCACCAAGAGAAGGAAAGAGAGAGTTTTTGGACAACATTAACAAAACACATCAGCAAACAGACTTGACTTCATGGCATAACAGTTGGGGATAGGCAAAGCATATCATGCGCCTCCTCCATTAGAACCGGTACAGGAATTTCCGAACCCATTTCGAGAAATTTTGTACCTGATAATCTAATATATATTTATTTCGTACCCAATCAATCTCAAATAATGTTCTCGTATCTGTCTCGTCTTGAAAATTTCGAAACGGATTCGGAAATTCCCGATGAATATATGAAATTTGCCCAGCCCTATGTGCGTGTATATATATATATATGGGGTATGGATATGTGTATGTGTATGTGCATGTGTATGTGTGTACATACCCAACTATATATATGTATGTATCTCTCATACACACACCCACACACATATCTCTCCCTATGTGTGTATTAGAGATGACAATAGGTGGGATAATTAGGATTTGTCAATCTCGATATCGTCTTAATTATAAATTCGAGACAAAAATTTATCTTGAATTTCGATCGAAAATTAAGATTTTGGATAAAAATAATTATTTTGAATTCCATATATATATATACACACACACGGTTAAGATCAGATAAGATTCATGTGAACTTTATGTGGACTGTAACGGTAGATAAAGATTAAAAAATCTTATATCTTTTAGCTGAATGTGGATTGTTTGTAAACTGTAAGGTGTTGACTGTAGTTTGTATATATTATTTTTGGTAATGGCCAGTTGATTTGATCTCACTGCGGTCTTATAATTAAAGGATTATTACATGGCAGTTCAAATAAGGATATGCGCCAACCGATACATAAACCCTAATTTTAATTTAGTTCGAAAAATATACAAATTCCCAAGGTAACTAACTCCAACGACGCCAATGAGGTAGTGGCCTCATTGGTAACTCATGTCTCTCACCAAGTGAGAGCCATGGGTTCGAGTCCCCACAAAAACAGTGAGGACTCAAACCTTCCTTTTTAGGAGGAAGAAGTTGATAGCATATTGTAATATATGTAGTTTGTAATAATTCAAAAAAAAAAAAAAAAACTAACTCCAACGACTTGTATACAGTCTGGATTGTAATTTCACTCACATGGACACGCAAAAGGAACCATTTATGTCCCTCTTCATTAATTCCCACCGTTTGTTTAGCCATTATGAATAATCAAAATCAACAACCCAACTTTTACGCTGTATAATATCTATAAAATAAACATTAAAATAAATGTTAACGTAAAAAAATAATTTTATATTCGTGCAGTTTAATTTTATGAGAGCATTAATTCGTGTTAATTACATGTTTGAAGTAATATTTACACGCTACCTTATTAATTAACCAAATTCCACATCAAACTGTACCGTAATATTGATACGAATTTGAATATAAGATTTAAGTTTTGTGATAACCTTTTAAAAATATTACATTATATGTATAATAATAATAAACGGTTAAGATTTAATCACATATATACTTATAAAATAAATAACAATTATAATATTATAAAAAAAATATTAGCGCAACACACCACATTAACATTGAATCCAAATTTGATTAGCATAATCTTCCTTAATAATATTTACTATATTGTAAAGTTGCTAACGCGACATAATAAAACATTCAGGTGCTCTCGACATATAATCTCCAGTATGTTGAATTATTGGTGTACTCTTGTCTCTCTATCTTAATATTTTGTGTGTATTTCGAATTGTATGAATATTTTGATGTGTTTTGAGTGTATTTTACAGGTTAAAATTAGATCACGACTCAAACGGACTTAACGAGGATGAAGTGGCAAATACGTTAAAGAATCATGCAAAATTTCAGAGTCATCCCGCGCTCCCGACGCTGGAAGGCTTCATAAAAATTGGACATAGAGCAGTAACGCTTGGCGCGTCGCGACGCCCAAGATGTCGTGTCGCGACGCACCGTCGAGGGAGAGGAGCGTTGCGAAGCGCTCCATGCGTGTCGCAACACCGGGGATTTTTTTCCATTTCATCCGGAACTCGATTTTTTAAGAAGGAAATACCCACAGACCTTCCATATAAGCAATAGTTCGTTCTAAAATCTAAAAAAGAAGTTTCATAACACAATTTTGGAGTCTCATAGCATAGAAGAATACATATAGCAAGACAAGAACCAGTGCATCAATCAGTACTGGAGATTGAAGGCGATGACTGCAAACGAGAGTTCTTTCTTCCATTTTCTCTCTAGTTTATCTTTTATGAATTCTTGTTTTGTATCAATAATGATTAGTTCGTTTTTATTTATTATTATGAGTAGTTAAATCATTAGTCTAAGGTTGTAATGGATCTCAAACACAGTATTTAATTGAATTGCATCTTTTTATTTTTTTGGATGTGTTATTTATTATTTATTATTCTATGTGCTTTGATTGCATATTTTATTTGTCTTGCCAATAATAGAATAATTTTAGTAAATCCTTAGGAATTCGAATGAGGAAATTTGGGTTAGCCATGAGAATAATAGTGCATGACCTAGTTCTTTTGAATAGATTTCTCTTCAGGATGGAAATATACATGCAGGGCATGCATAGCCAATATTAGAACATGACCTTAATGAATTTGGTTTAAATTAATTAATATAGACATATAGTTTATTGGTCTAAGTTGAATATTTCTACTTGACCATCGAAAGAGACTTGTAAATAATTTACTGTTCTAGGTAATATATAATTCGTAACAACTCAATTGAATGAATAGTGTCTGAACCAATTGTTTGCTAACTTGGGTGAAGTTACAACCTTAGTTTCTTCTTAAATATAAAGTTTATCTCCAAGTTATTATTAGTCTTTATTTACTTTCAGTTAGTTTTAGATTAATCACTCATTTTCTTAATCAATTGTTTAATCTTAGTTAAGTATGTTAGTTCTAGTACTAATAAGAGAAATATTAAGTCCATGTGGGTACGATATTCGACATTCTGTCACTATATTACTTGACCAATATGTGCACTTACGTGCGATATAAAATTGTGATCATGTACATGCCCTCATATTTACATGATTGATTGAGAAGTACACATGACAAGAATTCAACAAAATAAAATGTTGCCAATGAAAGTATCCAAAACTCTCTCTCTCAACACATAGGGTGTGTTTGGCCCACTGTATTGTATTAAGTTATATTGCATTAATTAATACATGGTGTATTGTAATAGTATTGTATTATTTTAATGTTGTACAACGTTTGGTACCATAGTATATTGTATGAAAATTATTTTTTATTTTAATATTAATATTTTAATTTTAATTTTATAATATATTATAGAAGATTTTTTTTTTAATTTTTAGTATAATGCGTTATAATCACACACTATCCCCTATCATTCGTTAATACGGTGTGAACAATATAAAATAATACAGTAATAGTAGATAAATTATTACCAAACATATGATTGTACAAATTAATACAATATAAGGTGTTTAATGCACCATAATTCAATGCGCCAAACACATTTATAGTCTACTAACTTGAAAAATCAAGACTCTTAGTACAATTGCACATTTAGCAGGCATAAACCACAGCGCGCGGATCACGCAAGTAATTAAATTTTGTTTCTCTCTATTCTAATTTTCTTAACTGCCTTAATTTTCATCTTGATTAATTTTAAGACACAATAATGATCTTGTTTATCTTAACTTTTTTTTTAAAAATAATAATAATTGGATAAGATAATAAGAATTTAGAACGGGTGCCCAAAACGGTGTAAAATTAGTGCGTTTTGGCGTTCTAGTAATTAGTCGAAAATGCACACAATCAAGGCAGTAAGTAACCGCATGATACGTCACCGTTCGTTAGTGTCGGGACCACATAACAGAAACAAATAACAAATACATCCTGCAAAAAACAAATCTCAACCGTCCACTAAATCAACGGCTATTACCGGATCTTCGACTTGTAATTCCTCATTTTTAACCCCGTCGTCTCTAGAATCGCGATCTCTCACGCTGAAACCAAAAAGCAAAAGCAAAAATATCACAGAAACAGAGAGATGGGAGACTGTACGAAAAGTACTAAGCGAATTGTACAAAATGCAGTGGAGATGGAAGAAGAACAAGAAGCAGAAGCTTCAAACGCACGCTTATTATCAAAGAAAACAAAGCTTACTTCTCAAGAACAAGAATTGAAGTTACCTTTGCTCGAAAACGGTCACTCCCTCGTCGTTTCGCCGCACAAAACGTCGCCGTCATCTGATTCCATCTACGTCTTAGACCACTTCTCAACTTCTCGCTGCTGCAGCAATGACATCATGAAATCTGCAGATCTAAAGGTCAATTTTAACTTCAAACTCAAAATTTACAGTTTCTTTCATTTTATTTTTCTATAAATTTTCTTACAAAATAACAAGAAATAAGCCATTATTTGAAACACAAAATGTCAGTTTCTCATGCTTTTATTATTTTTCTATTTAGAGTGATAAATTTCACGTTTATTTAAAGCTGTTAATTGTTCTATAAATGTTGCAGGCCACGAGCTTTGAAACCGAAGTCTCAACGCGCAACAACAAATTCAGGTTTTAAATTGCTTCCATTTTTTTCAATTTCCTTTACGTTTCTCAAACATTACTCATATAACCAATTTTTTTAGGTTTTCAATTTCAAGCAAAGAAAAACAAGTCTATTGAGCGAGATTTGCGGAGACTCAGAG
The DNA here is from genome assembly GCA_019454045.1 of Zanthoxylum bungeanum. Classification (NCBI taxonomy): domain Eukaryota; kingdom Viridiplantae; phylum Streptophyta; class Magnoliopsida; order Sapindales; family Rutaceae; genus Zanthoxylum; species Zanthoxylum bungeanum. The sequence goes on from SKCR01028884.1 coordinate 6,593, forward strand.
GATCATACCTCAATGGACTCACCGTCGAAGAAGCCGCCGGAGTCTCACCGGAGTAATCCGTCCGAGGAGGAGAATAAGATGCCGTCAGCGGCGGAGATCGACGAGTTCTTCACTGCAGCTGAAAAGCAAGAGCAGAAACTTTTCGCCGCGAAGTAAGTCAAGAGTCAGTTAATTTTAGGGTGTGCGCAGGATAAGACTGAGGAATACCGTGCGCATTTTAGCGGATTCGAAGAATCAGAATATTTGTAACAAACTTGTGATATTTAATTATGATTTTTTACTTTCAGGTACAATTACGATATTGTGAATGATGCGCCGCTTGAAGGCCGCTACCAGTGGGTTCGTCTCAATGAAGCCTTTGAATGATTAAAAAGGAGAGAGAGAGAGAGAGAGTACTAACCTCACACAAGGTAGAATAGAGAAAATGTGATTAATGACAAAAAAAAAAAAAAAACAATTAGGGTGTTGTTTGTTTAGTTTAAATTTGTTACATTGTAAAAAACATCCAAAGAAGCTTCTTCTTCTTATTATCATTATTCTACAATTAAATGAATTTTATTTTTATCTTTGTGTTCTTTCTGCGCAATGTGTGAGGCATTAATTGAAGATGATGAATATGGATTGTTTATATTTTTTTAAGTATATATGAAAGGTGTGTTTTGTTTTAGCTTCTTTCAGGGCTTTGGCTGCTTGTGAGCAATTCTTGTGCTTGAGGCTAATTTTGGAATATATTCGATTGAAATATCAGGATATAAGTAAAGATTCTTTCAGACTAAAATCATTAGCAAATATGGGGTGCTTCTTGTGTGTGGACTGTAACATTGTGGGTCCCTTATAATATAAACCATCAAAACCTGGATAAAAAAGCAGCAAAAAGTTGAAAACTTTGTTGCTTCAGGTTATGAGCTTGAATTTGCATTAGTTTAGAAAAATAACAAGGAAATTAAAGCATCATTAAACGGAAACAAAATTATTTTCAAATTATATCCTTTTGATGATAATAAAAATAAAATTAAAATTAATATCATTTTAATTGTCATTTTATCTTTTTTTAATCCATTTTTAGTCACCATATTAATGCTCTTAGTTTTACTTAGTATATAGAAATGAATACAACTAACAATCGATCTCGAATTTGGGTACAATAGTTTTGACCTGATCCAATACTAAATATATATATCTATATATATATATATATATATATATATGTTGGGAATTATGTTATGTAATAATCGATTAATCATCGATTAATAATCACTACTTGAGCGATACGACCCAACCGATTTTAACCGATTTAATTGACATCGATATACATATAATTTTGATTGGTTAATCAGCTGATTTCTAACTTACGATTTCTCAAAAATCGTATGATTTCAATTTTTGATAATTTTTATGAAAAAATAGAAGGATTTCATTAAAAAAGATTAAAAAAAAAAATTGAAAATATACTTTGACATAAACTAATTATTACATGGATAATAAAATTCGTAAATTATTTAATAATTTTTAATAATTAATTAATTATTTATTTTTAGAGAATTTCGAGAGATAATCTTTTTAAAAAAAATTATTCTCAACTATCTAAAATGTCAATTTTACCATTCCCGATTAATTTTTGATTAATCATTGATTATTTCCAATTAATTGCTCAAATCACTATCGATTTCCGATTACACTATCTAAGTTGGGAATGAATTCAAATATTAAAATTTCACGATCTGACCATACTCAAATTTTAGAATTTTAAATAAAAATAATTTATGTCCTCCGCGAATCTTCTCTTTAATTTGTTTGTGTTCGGGTTTAACTATTTTCTTTAACCCATGACCAGCGATTTTGTTCACTTGCAATCCAAAAATGTTAAAACATGAATGAAGCAACATCTTGCCGCAAAAAGATTGGTGCAATGCCTGAAAAAGAAAAAGGGGAAATTGTAATGATTGCGATTTGTGAAGATCGCAGTTGACAGAGAGCAGAGCAGCCGGGGGAATAACAGAGAGCAGAAAGGGCGTTAACTGACACGTGTCAGAATCCCACAAAAAGCAGCCTCGTTCTTTCCATGTGTGCGCAAATTTTTCTAACGCAAAGAAAAAAAAAAGGCTTGTAACAAAATTAGAAAATCAAGAAAGAAATTAGACTTTAAAAGAAGATATTAAAAGGTAGGATTGCACCTGCACGTGCTTGGTGAGTGTGGATTTCATGGTCTCCGGAATTAATTTGCTCTTGGATCTGGTGATCCTTTAATTTTTAATTTTCATTGTGTGATTCGAAAATGGGAATTGTAGAATGTTGCTTATCAATTAAGATTTAATAAAGAAGTTTTTGCTTTTTTTTTTTTTTATTTTTTTTTTTTTTTTGAGAAAAATAGAACTTCATTACTTACTGAAAGGAGGTGAAAATACACCTAACATTTGAAGGAAAGCTACCTTTCCAAATAACAGGATAAACCTCGCTCATTGCCAGTTTAGCAAGAGCGTGAGCAATAGAATTACAGAGACGAGAAACATGGTCGACAAAAAACCCATCTAAATAGCCTAGCTTCTCAACAATATCATCAATAATCCACAAAATCTCTGACATCGTGCCCTTTCTGTTAGAAATTAAATCCACTACTTGAGAACAATCTGATTCCACAAAAAGCAAACGCAAATTCATTTCAGCCGCAACTTGGAGACCAAACTTTATCGCTTCAGCTTCTGCCACCCCGCACATCCCCATTGAAACCAACGTTTTTTACAGCAGCACACAAAATGTCCCCAGTCGAGTTTCTAAACACCACACCCAAACCTGCTTTACGTTTGCATTTCCCTATAGCCGCATCTGAGTTCATTTTAATCCAACCCCCTCGGGAGGGGGTTTCCATACGTAGTTACCATCTCAACTCTCTTAGGCAGTGAAACAGAATCAGAAGTAACTTGAACCTCTATAGAATCTACCATTGCTTGAGCCCTTCCAAATGATCTCGAGGGATTATCAATGTTACCTTCAAAAATTGGTTGTTATTTCGAGCTTGCCACACCACCCAACATATAGCTCGAAACAGCTCCAACTCATCTGTCATCTTTGATTTAGCCAAATCAGCCATCAACTCAACAAACCCCATATTCCTATCCGCTTTACCACATGCGAAAAACTGAGACAATTTCCAAACTCTCCGAGCATGCTTACACTGAAAAATAGCATGAAAAGTTGTTTCAACTGCAGTTCTACATCTAGGGCATCTAGAGTCTTTCACCACCATCTTCTTAGCCAGATTTTCGGCAGTGGGCAGTAGATCAACTGCCACTCTCCATAAGAAAAGCTTAACCTTCTCCGGGAGCAAACTACCCCAAATAAATTTCCAATGCACATCATTGTTTTCTGAGCTACTAGGAACATCACCAAGTTTTCCCATCCAAGCCAATTGGTATCCACTTTTCACCGAATATTGGCCCTTTTTATCAAAATGCCAAATTTGATGATCCTCCTTCAGCCTACCTGGCAACGGAATATTAACTATAGCATCAACATCAAAAGGATGGAAATTTTGTCTGAGTATGTCTTCATTCCACTGGTTCTCTTGCAGTAAATCGGCCACACAAGCATCTCCCTCAATCGATGAAGGCATTACTGGTTTGAAAGTATTTGGTCTTGGAATCCAATTGTCCTTGAAAACTTTGACTTTCTGACCATTGCCAATTCTCCATCGTACCCCTTTATTCAGAAGTTGCCTACCCCACAGGATGCTTCGCCAAACAAAAGATGGGTTTGAGCCAAGTTTAGCTCTCTGAAAATCCTCATTAGCAAAATATCTAGCTTTTAGAACTCGAGCTACTAAAGAATTTGGCTCTTGAATCACCCTCCAACCTTGCTTAGCCACAAGAGCTTGGTTAAAAGAAGACAAGTCTCTGAATCCCATCCACCCCTAATCTTTGCAAAGCACAGCCTCTCCTTTTTGCTTTTGAAATCAATAACTACATATTAAAATTAATAAAATTAAATTAATAAATATATTAAATAAAATACATATTATAATTTTATAAGAATTCTATATATATATATATAAGTAAAATAAGTTACTTCATCTCGTCACGTGGCAATTTCATATTAAAATTATAAAATTAAATTAATAAATATATTAAATAAAATATATATTACATTTTATAAAAAAATCTTATATAACAAGAACATATTATATTATCCTATTAAAAATACTATTAAACTATCTACAATTATTTTTAATCTTAACTTATAAATTTAAAATATCTCTACAATTATTTATTATTATTAAATTATAAAATTAAAATAATAAATTATTAATATAAGAAACTTATTACAATATAAAAACATAATCATAAACCTGTTAATTTAATTAATTAATTTGTTGACGGCTGATTTTGGTCTTAGGGCAATATTGGAATTTACTCCCGATACAATCCTCCCTCAATAGTGAATTTGTTTGGTTACGGGGGAACCAAAAGCAAACTTAGCAAAAGACAGATAAATAATCCAATCGACAAAGAAATTTAACGTGGTTCGGTGGATCAGATCCAACCTACATCCACAGGCACAGAACGTGTGATACTTTATTACTGAAATATGCTTCTCTGCTCTGTTTTTGTGTTTACAAGTCTGATGGTAATGATTCTGATACATCTTCCTTACACCTTCCCCTTCTATTTATAATAGTGAAGAAATCAGATTCCTCTTCCTATAAGGATTCCTAGTTGAAACTATATTTACTTCTCATATCCTATTAGGATACTGACTCATTCACTTCCCATATCCTATTTGGACACTGACTTATCAACCTTACCCTTCCTCATGAAAGTAGGATAACATATCTTCTTATCCGTAAGAATAGGATGTCTTATCTTCTGGAGCATATCTCGCCATGTTTTCGGTCTTCATGAGGTCGGTCATGATGGTCTTTTGAACTGAGAATGCTGTTGTCGATCTGATAATGCCCGGTCAACCGATCTTAAGTGGTCGGGTTACCGCTCATAAGTGCTCGGCCTCTAACTCATGTGGTCGGGTCGGTATTAATGATCTTGATAAACAAGAGAGTTTACCCTTTTTACCCCTGCCGTATTGCTTAAATATCATAGGACCTGAAAATACCACCAACATCTGTCCCCTAGTTCTCGGTTCCAACAAGTGTACGAGTTGGTGCCGGGAACTATATAAAAAGAGTGGTATTTGCTGGTGAACTGGTGGCCGATTTTCGAAGGAGAAAATTCGTCGGCCTACACTTTTATCTCATCATCGGTCTGACTCAGGTGTCCGGCCTGTCTTTCTTTATACCGACGCGAAATTCCTTTATTACCCTTCTGTAAACCGTCCCTCGAGACGCGCAACTGTCACACCCTCTTAAATTCCCATCGGATCACTTCTAGGGTTTAACGGGAGCCTGCCATTTGTCAACCATCCGTCGTTCTCCCGCCAAAGCAAAACAATCCGACCGCTATTGTCAATTCAAAAGACGCCCAATCTCAGCCGTCCATCCAATTCTGAAAGATCACTTTAAATAGCAACACGTGGTGTATATCTGACGTTTTCGTTCAATCCAACGGCCACAAATGCACCGAACAGACTATAACAAAACGGAGTAAATATTGTTGCCTTCTTTCACGAACTCTTCGATCTTCCCCACCGTGAGAACTCTTCCATTTTAGCTGTGATCAGTGAACTCAAAGAACAACCAGACTGCACCGAGCAATCTGCAACCTTTCTAAAAGAACCAAGTAAGTCTTCTGAACGACATCCCTGCTTTGCTTTTCATGAGTTGCGACTCATGCTCCATTTTTTTTGTGTTTTGGCTTTGTGTTGCTAGGGAGAGATTTATGGCTTGATCGATGTTGTTAGGGTTAGAACTCACAAGTTTAGCTTCAGAAATTAGCTATAGACTGACATTCCCCATTTTTCTTTTATTTCTCGGATGTCAGGGATGTCTGACACCAGGTCTTCCTCTGCAAACCCCGCTAAACCTCTGTCCCTTCATGTTGAAGAGCTCTCCTCTCCGGCTGCCAATTCAACGTTACTTCGCCTGGATGTTGGCCGAGATGGAGATCACCCATTGACAATTAAGCCTGAATAGCTGGAGGATTCTGTCCGGGCTATATGTGATTTGGAGTCGGGCGGGGCTCGGCGAACCCTTCTTGAAGAAGTGAAGAGGCTGTATCGACTGAAGGCCAATCCAAGAACGCACCATGGTTGGTAGTACCTCTCTGCTTATGCTGACTCGTCAAATATTGTCGGCAAACTCCCCGACTCCAACAAAAACTTCAAAGATTTATGGTTCTGGGCCACAGGAGATTGGGGACGGGTCCTGAGATTTTATGAATAGGAGATTTATGTCCCGGATATCTTTAGAGCGGGAGGTTAGGAATCTAACTCTTAGTATTTCTGCTCTTGACTTTACGATAGGTTTCAAACTTCTTTGACTCTTCCCAGCTTGTTGGAGGGATGCTCCCAAGGTCTCCCACCAGGTCCGGGCACAGGTGCGCTGGGCTCGGCGATATGCCGATCATTGGAAGCAATTGGTTAACGACGAGGCCTTTGTTGGGTCGGGCCTGATTCGAACTGCTCCTCCGAATGTCCCGGGGCGGACAGGTAGGCTTTACTAACCCTCTAACCAATCCCCTTTGTGTTCTTAGCACGATGATGATTTGATTTTGCTCAGATTCTGGACTGACCACTCTTTTTGCCTTTCCCTTTTTTTTTGCAGGTATGTCAAGAAGACCAAAATACCTTGATCAACTGGCTGGCACAACAAAGAAAACCGGCAAGGTTGGGGCCGGGCCCTCTCGGAAATGGCCAGCGACTGCCGAGGCCAGAAAAGTGTCTGAAGAGGCAGCCCCGTCAGTTGCCCAAAGCTTATCTCCACCTTCCAGGGTATCGCCAACAGTCTCCGCCCGACCTGCCAGCCATCAAAACCTACCAGAAAAAGAGGAGTCCATTCGAGGCGGAGGAAGCCTAGCTGGCTGATGAGTGATAAATGTATCACTATTTCCCACTCATTTAACTTAATATTTTGTATAGTTTCTTGAGTTTTGTGAATATTTTGATGTGTTTTGTGTTATTTTGTAGATAAATAAAGTTTCATGACATTCTGGAGGTGATTTGGAGCAAAACTGTGAAATTTGGTGAAATTTGGCAAAAAGGGTATTTTGGTAATTTTGGACGTCCCGACACAAAAGGGTATTTTGGTAATTGTCCCGACACCGAAATAAAATTTCAAGATATTCTGGAGGTGATTTGGAGCAAAATTGTGAAATTTGGCGAAAAGGGTATTTTGGTAATTTTGGGCATCCCGACACCGAGGGTATTTTAGTAATTTAACCACCAAGCCACGTGTCAAAGATTCAACGAGCCGTCATTTTTAGCACACCATGCCACGTGTCGAAAATTCAGCGATCCAAAAAAATAATAAAAAAAAAATAAAAATCAGAAAAATAATAAAAATAAAAATCAGAAAAATAATAATAAAAAATTAGATTTTTTTGCCTATAAATAGATTTCGAATTTTTAGTTTCAAATGTACCTCTTCCTCTGAAATCCTTATAAATAAAATAGAGTTCTTCTTATTTTCTTCTTTTATTCAGTTTTATTTACGCTTTGTAGTAGTAATTCTATCCATCCATGAGGGGGTAACCTCTTCATGCTGAGGTAATAAGGTAATTCTTTTACTATTGCTTTTTAGATTAATCTCCCTTAAAATATGATATATAAACTATTTAAAATCAGATTAATAAAGGATACCGCCATTCCGGACGGTTGGTTATTTAATTTAATCTGGTTAACCTGACTTAATGAGGATACCGCCACACTGGACGGTTGGTGTAAGTTTATATTTCTGTTCCGCCTTATGGCTGGTATATTTGAATTTGACTTAATCAGGATACCGCCATTCTGGACGGTTGGTTTAAAATATCACAAGTTAATATATTATTATTTTATGGGAGATATCTAAATAGTAAATAGTAGAAGTTAATTCCTTTTACCTTAGCATTTTATTTATTTTTCTGCATTTACTTTTTAGTAATTTTTATGTCTTTTTACTTGTCCTAATTATGTGTTATAAGTAAGTTAGTTTTCTAGGGTTGTGATAAAATCTAATATCACCGATTTTAAAAGGGTTAGATTATAGTTTTGGTAACTAAAAGAATTATTTGTTGAGTCATAACCTTAATGCCTTTTTATTAACTGATCACTAATAAAATTGATTAGATAAAACTTAAAATGAACTAGACATAGGGATTTTAAGTTTAAAGACATTATACTCAACAACCCACGATCTTCCTTAAGGATAGATAACCCTTTAATAGATTTCCTTACAGGATAGACATATACCTGTCGGGCGGGGGTAGTCATAATTGGAACTTAACCTTAATGAATCTAGGTAATTTAATTGACATAGACATATGGTTCAATTGAATTATACTAGGTATTTGTAAATGATCATTCGAAAGAGGCTTTTACATAATTTAGTGTTCCAGATTAATAATTCAATAATTTACCCAACTATGATTAACTACTTCATCTTTTAATTGATATTAGAAAGATTAACAACCCTAGATCTTTAAGTCTTTTATTTTCCTTAGTATTTTCTTGTGTCTTTTTATTTTTATTTATTTTGCAACGCCACATTCAACCAAACCAACAAACAATCTCTCTATTCTCCATTTAATTAGATATTTGTAAATAAATAGTATCAACAAATAACAATAGTAGGAATTAAGTCCTCGTGGGATCGATATTTTTATACTACTTGAACGATACGTGCGCTTGCGTTATACGTGTGTGTTTACGCCGGTCAAGTTTTTGGCGCCGTTGCCGGGGACTTATTTTTCTTAGTTGTTAATTTTGAAACTATCAAATTTACTTATATCTAATTTTCTTTCTTTTATTTTGTAATTTTTATTCTTTTGTTTTCAGGTGATTAAAAAAATGGAACATTACTGGGAGATTGAAAGATTACAAGCGTTACAAGAATATACACCCCAAATCTGGGAGCAACAGTCCAGTTTTCTGAGGCCTGTTGTTCATCCCAACGAATATCACTGGATGCCAGAATCAAGCAATACCACATTTGCTCAACAGAACGAAGTGGGAAGATGTGTAATTTGTGATGGTAACCACCCGAGCGATCAATGTATTTACCTTTCAGAGTGGCAGAATTTTTGGACTCAACCAAGGTACGAAGAATCATCACATTTTCCATCTTATCCACCATCTTCCTTGATTCTTATCAAGAACCAGAACCATCTGAGGAAGATCAATTGATTCACACGTTCAAAGAACAAGCAGCTCGATTTGATGCACAAATTCAGAGTAACGCAGGATCCATACAGAGAATGACAGATCAGATCAGACAATTAATAGAAACCAGAGCTACATACCTCAAGAACCAGTTTCAGATGACACAGATGAAGCCTCAGAGTACCAAACATTTCACGATGACACTTTAGCGAAAGAGGAGGCTGAGGAGAATCAAGAACCAGAGGTATCAGTTCAGGAACCCGAACCGACAAAGTCTCGATTTGATTTCTATTTTTCAGATTCTGACGAGGATGAAACTGAGCTGTTTGTGCCAACTGCATCAAAAATTGAGGATGAAATTCTGTATTCTCAAAATGAAGATCTTGGAGATTCCATTGCACAAATGTTTGATGAAGATCTACATGAGCCAATCATTTCAACCGGATCAGAGGATGAAGACCTAAAATCTGACATTTATTTTCATCCTCAGGTTAACAATTTTGAAACATGTATTTCACAGATGACAGATGAAGAGTTGAATGCAGAAATTTTCAAATACATCTGTGAAGAAAAGGTGGAGCAAGAAGCAGAGCAAATGGAGGAGCAAATGTCTGACCTTAATAAAGATCCAGAGCATTCAGGAGAAACATCGCTGTTTTGGGGAGTACAAACCAAAGATATCAAACAGAAGCTTGACAGAATGGAACTTCCATTCCAAGTCAAGCACCATACGAGACCTCCTGATTTTCTTTCTTTCTTTGCAGGAACTACTGGAGTAACAAAGATCAAAAAGGTGGCACGAGCACTGAATGAGACAAAACTCTTTTTGCCACTTTACCGTTGGAAGAGACCCTTCAAAAGCAACGCTCACGGGATTGTCTTTGATCGGACATCCAAAACGACGCTGAAACCTCCTTAACAGATAGATTTCAGTCACGTCTGGCTGAAGACGAAAAATTTAGCGCTAGCAGGGAGGCAACCCATGCAATTTGTTGTAATTTATTTTCATTTTTGTGTGAACTTTTTAAATTTTGTGTGTTATTTTGTAGGGAAAAGCACAAATGGAGCATTTTAAGACAGAAGGAATGGTGTTTGACAATCACAAAAAGGAGAGCTAATTCATTTGTGATGGCTGAGTAAAGAATGATTTCTTAGACGCATCCTAATGAATTTATACTAAGCAAGTGGCGTATTGCGTACACAATTCTGTTGCCTTAATTATTGCTTTGATTTGCTTTTCTATTGAAATTATCTTTATTTTCGTAGACAGGATCCAGACTTTTTGACCTTTCACGATTTCTTTTGTTGTTTAGCTAACAAGCTTCCTTTGGAAGATACTAGTGCTATTATTACTCACCCTTTTCAGGTACTATAAATTCAGCCCGTCATTGCACTTTTGAAGGCATCCATAGTTGAGAAAGAAATACATAAAAAATGGAAGCCACTTCAAGAAGACGAGTTGAGAACATCTGTGTATTTTGCGGTAGTACTATTGGTACTAAACCACAATACATAGAAGCAGCACAGGAATTGGGTCGAGTCTTAGCAGCAAGGAATATGCACCTAATATATGGCGGAGGCAATCTTGGACTAATGGGGATCGTTTCAAAAGCCGTACAAGAAGGAGGCAGTCATGTTTTGGGAATCATCCCAAAACCCTTGGCAGAGGCGAATCTTATTGGATCATCAAACGGAGAGGAACTGATCGTGCCAGGTATGTCTGAACGACTGGTAGAAATGATTAACCGTTCTGATGCTTTTATTGCTTTGCCAGGTGGCTTGGGTACATTGGAGGAAATTTTTATAGTACTATCTTGGGCGAACCTGAACATACACCAGAAACCGCTTGGATTGCTCAACGTTGATGGGTTTTATGATTTTCTTTGTGTGTTTCTTGATGATGCTCGAAGAAATGGGTTCGTGTCAAAGCCTATGAAAGAACTCCTCTTTACTGCCAGAACTGCACCGGATCTAATTGACCAACTCGTAGCCTTTGAACCACAAGTTGACCCTATCATTTCAAAGATAAAATGGTCCGAGGACGATCGTGGTAAGAAGCGTCGAATAATCTGGATCTTAACCTTTAATTTCCTGTAGAATTTCAGCTAACCAGGTACGATTTTCTAAACTCTTCTTCTACTGTTTAAGACATTGGGGACAATGTCTCATTTAGGTTTGGGGGTGAGGTATAGTTAATAGTACTTGTTTGTATTGTGTTTTTATTTTTAGTCCAAAATTTTTCGAAAAATACAAAAAAATAAAAAATTAATAAAAACAAAGGGCATATTTAAAGTTAGGTGATGGTTTGGTGTCTTCCTTCACTCACTACCTTTTTATAAGGAAAAGCTGTGGAGGCACCTAGATAATCATTCACTTGTAGCGTGTTGTGACAGACTAGTTTGGAGGACTCGTTGTTTATTCCTGACAACAAGCGATAAGAGCCTAAGGGGCTAGGGTACTTAAGTGAGCCTCGCTCCACCTTCCCTCTGGGGAATCTACAACGGGAAGTCCATTCGACAGTTAGTCACACACCATAAACTGAGTCTTTGATTAAACTTTAAAAAAAAAAAAAAAACATGTAAATTATAGTTTTATGACTAGTAGAAATATGTGGTTGTTATGTTGACTAAAAAGATGAAATTGGTAAGAAATAGCTGTGTAAGGAGTTTCCACTCTTGAGACGTATTTCAAACCTAATTCGAAACAAGTTAATTTTTGTTTATTCACTTTTGAATTATTAAATCTGTAAATTCTCCATAAAACTGACTAAAATGAATCTTCATATACTTAGTTAGCAGATATTATCAACATACATAGTAACATACAGACATGAGCTGTAATTAAAAAGTTTGTAATATTCCGTGCTCTAGTTTAATTGGAAGAAGCATTTATAATTAGTGATGGAATAAAAAAAAAATAAATATAATAATAATAATAATACATCTGAGATCCGAGTTATTAAGTCTGTAAGGGTATTTTAATACCTAATGCCCTAAAACCAACTGGTTTGGGAGTCATTGGCCCAAAGCTCGCTACATGGATCAAAAATGATGAAATAAAAATATATATATATAAATATCTGAAGTCTGAGTAATTAAGTCCATAGGGGTGTTTTAACACCTGATGCCCTAAAGCCAACTGGTTTGGGAGTCACCGACCCAAAGCTCGCTACATAGATGGAAGGTATTGTATATAAATAAAAAATAGAGAAAAGAAAAAATCAAAGAAAAAATCAGAAAAATCAGAAAATTTATTCCATTACTACAAAAGGTGTGAAATCTGATAAAACTTTAGGACAAAAATATTACTCTCTTATCAACTGCACTTATGACTGTTATGGGCGAAATGAGTTGTTTAATATTATGTTGGCTGTGTATATGGAGAATGGTAAAAATAATAGGAGAATTTACTTATTCAGTAATTTAAAATGAAACAAAACAACTAATAACTTGGAGTAGAAGTTTCACATGATTAGTCACTAACTTCTTTATTTCTCTTGTCTTTTTGCTTTTGTGTGCATTAGTTTCACTACCTTTTTACTTTTGTAATATGTTTGTGGGTATCATTGCTGTAAACCTTCACGAGACTACAACTCGTCCACTAGGGACACCTAGGGGTTTAAAGGCTTGTTGCATATGCTAAATGCAATCGTGATCCCTACGAAAGTGGCTTAGTTAAATTTTATTATGTTATTTTATTTTGTATTTTGCTCGAGGACTAGCAAAATGTTAGGTTTGGGGGTGTGATGAGTGATAAATGTATCACTATTTCCCACTCATTTAACTTAATATTTTGTATAGTTTCTTGAGTTTTGTGAATATTTTGATGTGTTTTGTGTTATTTTGTAGATAAATAAAGTTTCATGACATTCTGGAGGTGATTTGGAGCAAAACTGTGAAATTTGGTGAAATTTGGCAAAAAGGGTATTTTGGTAATTTTGGACGTCCCGACACAAAAGGGTATTTTGGTAATTGTCCCGACACCGAAATAAAATTTCAAGATATTCTGGAGGTGATTTGAGCAAAATTGTGAAATTTGGCGAAAATGGTATTTTGGTAATTTTGGGCATCCCGACACCGAGGGGTTTTTTAGTAATTTAACCACCATGCCACGTGTCAAAGATTCAACGAGCCGTCATTTTTAGCACACCATGCCACGTGTCGAAAATTCAGCGATCCAAAAAAAATAATAAAAAAAAAATAAAAATCAGAAAAATAATAAAATAATAAAAATCAGAAAAATAATAATAAAAAATTAGATTTTTTTGCCTATAAATAGATTTCGAATTTTTAGTTTCAAATGTACCTCTTCCTCTGAAATCCTTATAAATAAAATAGAGTTCTTCTTATTTTCTTCTTTTATTCAGTTTTATTTACGCTTTGTAGTAGTAATTCTATCCATCCATGAGGGGGTAACCTCTTCATGCTGAGGTAATAAGGTAATTCTTTTACTATTGCTTTTTAGATTAATCTCCCTTAAAATATGATATATAAACTATTTAAAATCAGATTAATAAAGGATACCGCCATTCCGGACGGTGGTTATTTAATTTAATCTGGTTAACCTGACTTAATGAGGATACCGCCACACTGGACGGTTGGTTTAAGTTTATATTTCTGTTCCGCCTTATGGCTGGTATATTTGAATTTGACTTAATCAGGATACCGCCATTCTGGACGGTTGGTTTAAAATATCACAAGTTAATATATTATTATTTTATGGGAGATATCTAAATAGTAAATAGTAGAAGTTAATTCCTTTTACCTTAGCATTTTATTTATTTTTCTGCATTTACTTTTTAGTATTTTTATGTCTTTTTACTTGTCCTAATTATGTGTTATAAGTAAGTTAGTTTTCTAGGGTTGTGATAAAATCTAATATCACCGATTTTAAAAGGGTTAGATTATAGTTTTGTGGTAACTAAAAGAATTATTTGTTGAGTCATAACCTTAATGCCTTTTTATTAACTGATCACTAATAAAATTGATTAGATAAAACTTAAAATGAACTAGACATAGGGATTTTAAGTTTAAAGACATTATACTCAACAACCCATGATCTTCCTTAAGGATAGATAACCCTTTAATAGATTTCCTTACAGGATAGACATATACCTGTCGGGCGGGGGTAGTCATAATTGGAACTTAACCTTAATGAATCTAGGTAATTTAATTGACATAGACATATGGTTCAATTGAATTATACTAGGTATTTGTAAATGATCATTCGAAAGAGGCTTTTACATAATTTAGTGTTCCAGATTAATAATTCAATAATTTACCCAACTATGATTTAACTACTTCATCTTTTAATTGATATTAGAAAGATTAACAACCCTAGATCTTTAAGTCTTTTATTTTCCTTAGTATTTTCTTGTGTCTTTATTTTTATTTATTTTGCAACGCCACATTCAACCAAACAAACAAACAATCTCTCTATTCTCCATTAATTAGATATTTGTAAATAAATAGTATCAACAAATAACAATAGTAGGAATTAAGTCCTCGTGGGATCGATATTTTTATACTACTTGAACGATACGTGCGCTTGCGTTATACGTGTGTGTTTACGCCGGTCACTGGCCCGGGAGGCGGATGAGGAACAAGTCCTGAGTAAGAGGCGGCCAGTTCGGAAGGAGACGAAAGTGCCGGAGGGTTCCTCTAAAAAACAGAATGGCACTGTGATTCTTGGCGTAGAAGACCTCGGTCAGGACATTCGAGAGGCCAATTCTCATCTGGTGCCGGCAATCAACGAACTGGCTGACGATGTCCCTCCGGCAAAGATTCTGAGATACGAAGATCTCTCTCTCCGAGGATGTGGTTACATTGTTATGTTCCCAGATGGCGAAGGTAGTTACTCTTCCCTTATTCCCGCTGTGAGTTCGTAACTTAGTTCGATTTCTGATTTTCTGTTTCTTCTCGGCAGGCGACCTATCTTGCGGCCAAGAATAAGGATCTTCTCCTGAGCCTTTTATCCGAGGGTGGCCAAGCCCAGAGGCTCCAGAACCGGCTTAGTGAAGTGGAGGGCGAGCTGGCCCATAAAGAAGAAAACATAAAGAATCTGGAGCTGGCTGCTGTTGAGGCTCATACCACAAATAAAACTCTCAGGGCCGCCGCCTCTCTGGAGAGGAAAAATGATGATGCTGCCAAGAAGGACTTGGAGGCTGCCCAGGCCGACAACAGGATCCTGCAGGTGGAAGTGCGCAGTGTTGAGTCCAAGCTGAGGGCCAAAGATGAAGAGCTGGTACGGGCCCGGGACGAGCTTAAGAGGAAAGAAGCTGAGCTGGAGGCTGAGAGAGACGTAATCCGCCTTGAGGGGGTCGGGGACTGCGCCGAGATCATCCCGATGGTACTGCCCAACCTGGATATGGGGCCTATCCACGCGGCCATCCGCTTCTGTAAAGGGGAAATTTCACAGGAGGAGTTTCAAAGATGGTTACCCATTTCTCCCGAAGAGGTGATGGATCTCGATCCTATCTCGATCGCCCCAGCTCCTAAAGAGGACCGACCTGAGGCCCCTGTTCTTGAAGAGATTCAGTCAGAGGCTCATGCTCCTGCTTCTGAAGCCGTAACTTTTTGGGCCTCCCAAGCCGTCCCTGTGGAATCCATTGTCCCCTCTTCCGAGGCCGAGCCCATCCAGTTGCACTTGTACATGTTGAGGAAGAAACAATTGCCCCTTCGCGGGCTGAACTGTAGGGGTAACCCAAATTTAGGGTGTATTTTCTAGTAAAGCTCTTGATCTTTCAATCTCCCAATAATGTTCCATTTTTTTTAATCACCTGAAAACAAGAAAGAAATAAAAATTACAGATAAAGAAAATTAGATACGAGTAAATTGGATAGCTTCAAAATTAATAACTCAAGAAAAATAAGTCCCCGGCAACGGCGCCAAAAACTTGACCGGCGTAAACACACGCGTATAACGCAAGCGCACGTATCGTTCAAGTAGTATAAAAATATCGATCCCACGAGGACTTAATTCCTACTATTGTTATTAATTATTGAATCTATTTATTTACAGATATCTAATTGAGGGATAAGAGAATGATTGCTTGGTTGATTTGGTTGATTGTAGTTTTGCAAAATAAATAAATAAATAAAAAGACAAAAGAAAATACTAAGGAAAATAACAAAAGACACAAAGATCTAAGGTTGTAAATCATTCTAATATCTTTTAAAAGATGAAGTGATTATTTTATGTTTGTGTAATAAATCAGTTTACTAACCTGGACCACTAATTATGCAAAAGCCTCTGTCGATGGTCAGACGCAAATACCCAGTTTAACCCAATTGAACCATATGTCTATGTCAACCAAATTATCTGGATTCATTAAGTTTAAGTTCCAATTATGGCTACCCCCACCCGACAGGTATATGTCTATCCTTTAAGAAAATCTATTAAAAGGTTATCTATCCTCAAGGAAGATCGTGGGCTATTAAGTCTAAGGCTGAAACCTAAAATCTCTATGTCTAGTTCATTTTAGATTTACCACATCAATCTTATTGGTGATCAGACAACAAGAAGCATTAAGCTTAAGACTTAATAAGTAAACCTTTAAATTACCCAAACTATAAAATAACCCCTTATAAACCGGTGATATTAGAATTCATCACAACCTCAGATAACTAACACATAACTAGGGCTAGTAAGAACTTAAAAGTAAAAGACATAAAGTAAAAATACTGAAAAGAAAAAGACATAAAGTAAAAGCTGAAAAGTAAAATAAAATAAAATGCTAAGGTAAAATGAATTACTTTTACTACTACTAATTTAGATATCTCCCATAAAATAATATATAAACTTGTGATAATATTACCAACCGACCAGTCTGGCGGTATCCTGATTAAGTCAAATTAAGTCCAACCAGCCATAAAGGAGGAACCAAAATTAAATTACCAACCGACCAATCTGGCGGTATCCTTGATTAGTCAGGTTTAAACCAGATTAAAATTAATTTACCAACCGACCAATATATAGGTATCCTTTTTAAGTCAATATTTTAAATAGTGAATATATTTTTTAAGGGAGATTAATCTAAATAGTAACAGTAAAAGAATTACCTTTCACCCTAGCTGGGGAAGTTACCTTCTCATGGTAAATAGTAAAAACTGTAAAAAGTAAAAAGTAAAAATTAAATTACTATTATTACAAAACGTAATTAAAATTATTTACAAAACTAAAAATTAAAAACTAAAAAACTAAAAGAATTTAGAGAGAGAAACTCTCTCTTTAGATGGAATAAGAGAGAGAGAATGGTGCCTTGAAATCTGAAATTTCGAGCTGAATTTATAGGCGCGGATAGGGGTCCAGCGTCGCGACGCTGGAACAGTTCAGTGTCGCGACGCCAGCTACAGTGACACGTGTCACGCGCTGTTTCACCGAATCAGATTCTTATCCGATGACGTGGCACTGTTCATGACGTCATTGCTTACGTCACGCTGACGTGTGGAGGGTGATTGTCGGCAGTGTTAGATCGTGACACGTGGCACCGGCGCACCTTAGCAAGTCCGTTGTGATGGCGACACGTGGCACGGCGCAAGATAGCATGATCGGCGCATTTTAGCAAGCGGCGCACATTAGCAAAATTTCTGATTGGTCCACGTGTCCACGGCGCACGTTATCAAGTTCGGCGCATGCTGGGCGTCGCGACGCGCAAGGCTTCAGCGTCGCGACGCTGAAATGATTGATTTTGCCCTTTTTGTCAAGTTTTTCCTGTTTTGCTCCAAATCACTTCCAGAATGTCCTGAAACTTTATTTATCTACAAAATAACACAAAACACATCAAAATATTCACAAAACTCAAGAAACTATACAAAATATAATGTTAAATGAGTGGGAAATAGTGATAGATTTACCACTCATCACCACCCCCAAACCTAACATTTTGCTAGTCCTTGAGCAAAACACAAAATAAAATAACATAAATAAAATTTAACTAAGCCACTTTCGTAGGGATCACGGTTGCATTTAGCGTATGCAACAAGCCTTTAAACCCCTAGGTGTCCCTAGTGGACGAGTTGTAGTCTCGTGAGGGCTTACAGCAACGATACCCACAAACGTTTTTACAAAAGTAAAAAGTTAGTTAAAACTAATGCACAAAAAAAAAAGCGAAAAGAGAATAAAAGTTGTCCTCAGAGAATGTTTAGTATCAAAGTTAGAGGAACCTTTAAAATGCATATCTTTACTAAAATCCTTTTATTTGAACAACATACCTAAGTCAGACTCAAAGTGTGTGTGTGAATAGTCCACTAAATAGCTTCGATTCTAAGTTATCAACTTAGTGATTTTGTCTCAATTCTCAATAGTTAATGGGTCAAACCAATCTGAGTATCTAAAATAGTTCTGTCTACCATAATCAACTCAGGTGAGGTATGTAATTTTTCTAATTTTCTGATTTTTTTCTTTCTTTTTATTTTTCTAATTTTTATTTTATACAATATCTTCCGTCTATGTAGCGAGTGTTGGGTCGGTGGCTCCCAAACCAGTTGGCTTTAGGGCACCAGGTGTTAAGACACCCCTACAGACTTAATTACTCAGACTTCATATATAAATATATTTTTGCAGCATCTTCGATCCATGTAGCGAGCTTTGGGCCAGTGACTCCCAAACCAGTTGGCTTTAGGGCACTAGGTGTTAAGACACCCTTACAGACTTAATTACCCGGATCTTAGATGCTTTATTTTTGAACATCAATTTTTTTTTTTTTTACATACCCCACATAATAATAAATGTAGCCAGAAACAGATGCTCAAACAAACGGTCATTCATTAACCACCGATTATTTTAACTAGTCACATTGTTAACTCCTTATTATCTAACTACTTATTAAACTATTTTAATAGTGCATGTGAGTCTGATCTAGATAAGAAATTCAATTTAGGGATATAAGCGTAATTAACATTTATCTTTTCCTAAAACTTTTTAACTAAACAAAAAAATCAAATCATCGGACTTTTTATGGTTTTTTTTAAAATTTTAGATTTTTTTTGGATTTTCGATTTTGAAAACACACAAATAAACGAAATACAGAAATAAAATTACTAAAATTAAACGGAAATCATGCAAAAACGAAAAAATTTTAACGGAAAGTTGAAAGTTTTAACACAAAAGTTTTGCTTGCACCCCCAAACCTAAATTAAGCATTGTCCCCAATGCGTTTAAAACCAAAAACTAAAGATAGGAACAATGGTACCAAGTTTACGCGTCAGCCTCGTCCTCATCGCTATCTGAAAGTGGATATGGTGGCATCTGATCCTCCTGCATTCCCATATGTCGTGCCATTCCTTGCTGTAGTTGAACCAAATATCTCAGCTTCGCTTCCACTCTGGCGACTCTCTCAGGTAAGGTACGAGACTGTGCTGCTCTGTGTGGCTGAGCAGGTGGCTGCTGTGGTGTAGCTGCAGGTGCTGAAGAGGATGGTCCGGCAGGTGCTGATAAAGATGGTCCAGCGGGTATCTGTCTCTCTGCTCTGAGCTGCTGGATCAGTCTGGTAGTCAGAGCTGTCATGGGCTGCATAGGTTCTTCTTGCGGGTCAACTGGAACCATACCCAATGTGCATAAAGAAGTGATCAAATAGGGGTAGTACAGTCCATCCAGCGCTTGGGTAGCAGCCCAATCAATATGTCGAGAAATCAGAACTCCTACATCAATCGACAACCCTTTCATCAAGTAGTACAATAAAGTCATCCTCTCCCGGGTGACAAAAGTAATATGGGTCCCTGGTATAAGAGATCTCATAATGAAATGAAACCAAACCATCGCATCTGGTTTAATAAATCTGGAACTCATCTTCATATACTCCCCACTGCTGCTCATCTCCCATATAGCATTGGGGATACACAACTCGTCAGTCAGCTGCGAGATCTCAATCCCACTCCTCAACTCTGTATACTCATTTACTTCTATCTCAGGGATCCCATAGAACTTGTTGATTGTCACCGAATCAAAAGCAATATGCTTCCCTCTCACCATGGTGTGAAAATCGATATGCTCTGCGGCATTCGCGTAAAACTCTCTTACCACTAAAATGCTCGCTGGTTGGGTTAAGTACATAGCTCTCTCCCAGTGTCGGTCGGATATCACTCTATCAATCTCAGGAACATCCCAGAGGTTATCTGAAATCCTCTCTCAATAATCTCGACCTTCTTAGTCAATCCCAGCTCATAGCACTGCTCGGCAGCCGCTGAGACAAACTTATACCTATCAAAATCAGGTTGTGCAGATGTCGAACATTTTTCCGAAATTTCGGCAGAACCTCCTCTATTTTTCCAACAATCCTCAATCCTAAACTACTCAATTACCACAACCAAACTCCAAATATCAAACTCAATCTCTTCGCCCCCAATTACTACGAATCAAATTCAACCATCCAACACTTCGTAATCCAATCCACAGTCAACCAATTCACAATTCAATTTTTCAGTTTACCCAATTACCAAATCAAATTTTTATCAAATCATTACCGTATTTTAGTTTCTGATTCAGCAATTGGTTCGGTTGCTCGGTTGTTTTGGGCATGGTTGTTCTCGGTAGTGAGGGTGATGGGTCGGTTTTGGAGTATCTCGGCTTGCGGAGGTCGGCTTTGGCAGTCACGGTAGTGGGCTCGGCTTGGAGTGGTGATGAAGGTCAAGATGTTGCTCGTTTGCTCGGTGGTTTCGGTCTGGTCGAGGTTGGAGGATGCTCGGTGATGGAGGTGCTCGGCAGTGGGTTCAGCTTTGAGTGTTTCGTGGTTGATGGGTTGATGTCTTGGTTCCGGTCTTGGGTGTTGGCTTCTCGGCTTGTGCGTGGTGATTCACGGTTTCTGGTGTTGTTGGTTCTTGGGTTGGTCGGTTGTAGTGCTGGTGAGACACGACAGTGGCTTGGCGGATTGGGTTGCGGTGGTCGAGGGTGGTGGACGGTTTGGCTTGGCGATTGGGTGGTTCGACCGGTGATTTGAGTTGTCTCGGCCTTGGTAGTTCGGTGATGGCCCTTGGTTTTGGCGATTTGGGCTAGGTGGGTTGCGGTTGTGTGGTGTTTGAGGAAGAAGAAGGAATAAAAATGAGATCTGCGGCACCTCTGCTTATGTTCTGTCTTCGAGTCAGCGTCGCGCCGCTGAAAATTGCCTAGCATCGCGACACTCGGTTCTTCTAGGGTTAGGGTTCTGAAATCTGCTTCGGTGTCTGAATGTTGTGGGCGTCGCGGGATGAATTTTTTTTTTTTTTTGGAAAAACCAAGTCTTTCGACGGATAAATCCTCTGGGACGCGTCTCGAGAGCTGACTCCTTACTCGGCCGTCTCTTCTGGATTGTCTTTACATCTTCGTGATTTTGTCAAATTTTTATTTTATGAAAATCCCGCTTGCACTGGCTTACTTTGTCCTGAAAAATTCCGTTTTAATTTTTCCTGCAAAACTAACACACAAAATTAAAAAGTTCATACAAAAT
Source organism: Zanthoxylum bungeanum (assembly GCA_019454045.1). NCBI lineage: Eukaryota > Viridiplantae > Streptophyta > Magnoliopsida > Sapindales > Rutaceae > Zanthoxylum > Zanthoxylum bungeanum. The sequence continues at coordinate 28,256 of SKCR01028884.1, forward strand.
ATGAAAATAAATTACAACAAATTGCATGGGTTGCCTCCCTGCTAGCACTAAATTTTTCATCTTCAGCCAGACGTGACTGAAATCCATATGTTAAGGAGGTTTCAATGTCGTTTTAGATGTCCGATTAAAGACAATCCCATGAGCGTTGCTTTTGAATGGTCTCTTCCAACAATAAAATGGCAAAACGAGTTTTGTCTTATTCAGTGCTCGTGCCACCTTTTTGATCTTTGTCGCTCCAATGATTCCTGCAAAGAAAGAAAGAAAATCAGGAGGTCTCATATGGTGCTTGACTTGGAATGGGAGTTATATTCTGTCAAGCTTCTGGGCGATATCTTTGATTTGTACTCCCCAAAACAGCGATGTTTCTCCTGAATGTTCTGGATCTTTATTAAGGTCAGACATTTGCTCCTCCATTTGCTCTGTTTCTTGTTCCACCTTTTCTTCACAGATGTATTTGAAAATTTCTGCATTCAGCTCTTTATCTGTCATCTGTGAAATGCATGCTTCAAAATTGTCAACCTGATGATGTAAAGAAATGTCAGATTTTAGGTCTTCATCCTCTGATATGACTGGATTGGATGGTTCAGGTAGATCTTCTTCAAACATCATGGTAAAGCATGCTCCAAGATCTTCATTTTGAGGATTAAAAGTTTGATCCTCCGTTGTTGGTGCAGTTGGTACAAATAGATCAGCTTCATCCTCGTCAGAATCTGAATAATAAAAGTCAATTGAGACTCTGCCGGTTCGGGATCCTGAACTGATACCTCTGGTTGTTGATACTGATCAGCCTCCTCCTCTGTTGAAGTGTCATGTGGATCTCTGGGTACTCGAAGGCTTTGTCAGTGTCATCTGAAACTGGTTCTTGAGGTATATAGTTCTGGTTCTCTGTTGATTGCCTCATTTGATCTGTCATATTCTGAATGGATGCTGATTGTCTCTAAATACTTTCAAATTGATTCTGGCATGTTTCAAGCATTGTATCCAACTTTTCGTCTTGTTTCTTGACCCAATCTTTGAGCATGTCAATCATCTGATCTTCATCTGATTGTTCTGATTGTTGATGAAGATCGAAGGTATATGGTGGATAAGATGGAAAATATGATGGTTCTTCGTATCTTGAATGATTCTGATAATTCTGATAATTCTGTCACTCTGAAAGGTAAATACATTGATCGCTCGGGGGTTACCATCACAAATTACACATCTCCCCATTTCGTTCTGATGAGCAAATGTAGCATTGCTTGGTTCTGGCATCCAGTGATAATTGTTGGGCTGGACAACAGGCATCAGAAAACAAGACTGTTGCTCCCAGATTTTGGGTGTATTTTCTAGTAAAACTCTTGATCTTTCAATCTCCCAATAATGTTCCATTTTTTTTTAATCACCTGAAAACAAAAGAAAGAAATAAAAATTACAGATAAAGAAAATTAGATACGAGTAAATTGGATAGCTTCAAAATTAATAACTCAAGAAAAATAAGTCCCCGGCAACGGCGCCAAAAACTTGATCGGCGTAAACACACGCGTATAACGCAAGAGCACGTATCGTTCAAGTAGTATAAAAATATCGATCCCACGAGGACTTAATCCCTACTATTGTTATTAATTATTGAATCTATTTATTTACAGATATCTAATTGAGGGATAAGAGAATGATTGCTTGGTTGATTTGGTTGATTGTAGTTTTGCAAAATAAATAAATAAATAAAAGACAAAAGAAAATACTAAGGAAAATAACAAAAGACACAAAGATCTAAGGTTGTAAATCATTCTAATATCTTTTAAAAGATGAAGTGATTATTTTATGTTTGTGTAATAAATCAGTTTACTAACCTGGACCACTAAATTATGCAAAAGCCTCTGTCGATGGTCAGACGCAAATACCCAGTTTAACCCAATTGAACCATATGTCTATGTCAACCAAATTATCTGGATTCATTAAGTTTAAGTTCCAATTATGGCTACCCCCACCCGACAGGTATATGTCTATCCTGTAAGGAAATCTATTAAAAGGTTATCTATCCTCAATGAAGATCGTGGGCTATTAAGTCTAAGGCTGAAACCTAAAATCCCTATGTCTAGTTCATTTTAGATTTACCACATCAATCTTATTGGTGATCAGACAACAAGAAGCATTAAGCTTAAGACTTAATAAGTAAACCTTTAAATTACCCAAACTATAAAAATAACCCCTTATAAACCGGTGATATTAGAATTCATCACAACCTCAGATAACTAACACATAACTAGGGCTAGTAAGAACTTAAAAGTAAAAGACATAAAGTAAAAATACTGAAAAGAAAAAGACATAAAGTAAAAGCTGAAAAGTAAAATAAAATAAAATGCTAAGGTAAAATGAATTACTTTTACTACTACTAATTTAGATATCTCCCATAAAATAATATATAAACTTGTGATAATATTACCAACCGACCAGTCTGGCGGTATCCTGATTAAGTCAAATTAAGTCCAACCAGCCATAAAGGCGGAACCAAAATTAAATTACCAACCGACCAATCTGGCGGTATCCTTGATTAGTCAGGTTTAAACCAGATTAAAATTAATTTACCAACCGACCAATATATAGGTATCCTTTTTAAGTCAATATTTTAAATAGTGAATATATTATTTTTAAGGGAGATTAATCTAAATAGTAACAGTAAAAGAATTACCTTTCACCCTAGCTGGGGAAGTTACCTTCTCATGGTAAATAGTAAAAACTGTAAAAAGTAAAAAGTAAAAATTAAATTACTATTATTACAAAACGTAATTAAAATTATTTACAAAACTAAAAATTAAAAACTAAAAAACTAAAAGAATTTAGAGAGAGAAACTCTCTCTTTAGATGGAATAGAAGAGAGAGAATGGTGCCTTGAAATCTGAAATTTCGAGCTGAATTTATAGGCGCGGATAGGGGTCCAGCGTCGCGACGCTGGAACAGTTCAGTGTCGCGACGCCAGCTACAGTGACACATGTCACGCGCTGTTTCACCGAATCAGATTCTTATCCGATGACGTGGCACTGTTCATGACGTCATTGCTTACGTCACGCTGACGTGTGGAGGGTGATTGTCGGCAGTGTTAGATCGCGACACGTGGCACCGGCGCACCTTAGCAAGTCCGTTGTGATGGCGACACGTGGCACGGCGCAAGATAGCATGATCAGCGCATTTTAGCAAGCGGCGCACATTAGCAAAATTTCTGATTGGTCCACGTGTCCACGGCGCACGTTAGCAAGTTCGGCGCATGCTGGGCGTCGCGACGCGCAAGGCTTCAGCGTCGCGACGCTGAAATGACGATTTTGCTCTTTTTTGTCAAGTTTTTCCTGTTTTGCTCCAAATCACTTCCAGAATGTCCTGAAACTTTATTTATCTACAAAATAACACAAAACACATCAAAATATTCACAAAACTCAAGAAACTATACAAAATATAATGTTAAATGAGTGGGAAATAGTGATAGATTTACCACTCATCACACGACCCTATTTATGTGACTATCTTGTATACTTTTATTCCACTTTTCTTTTTTGGATCCTTCATGACTTGCTCTGATTGTTCTCCCAAAAACAACCACTTCAGGCCCGACTCCGAGCCAGGAGAAACACTTGGCTTTGGGGGAATGCTTCGTCCCCAGACCAAAAAGACGGACTCGGTGAGACGTAACCCGACCCCGAGCTGAGAGAAACAATGGGCTTTGGGGGAATGCTACGTCCCCAGACCAAAAAGACAGACTCAGTGGGACGTAACCCGACCCCGAGCTAAGAGAAACCAAGTGGCCTCGGCGGAACAAAATCCAGCCCCGAGCCGAATAACCAAGTGGCCTCGGCGGAATGAAATCCAGCCCCGAGCCGAATAACCAAGTGGCCTCGGCGGAACGAAATCCAGCCCCGAGCCGAATAATCATTGGGACTTGTTCAGAAGGGAAACGAGTCAACCTTTTGAAGCCCTACCGAATCTGACACGGGCGTCCTCTTGCCAGACTAGTAAAAAAACAAAAGCAAAAGCTTTAAAATTTAAAAAAAAAAGGGTGACTTAATGCTTAAAAATGTTAAAGTGTAAACAATCAGCACGGATTCCTTAAAACAGCGTCATGTCCGAGGTTTCCAAAACACAATCCCGAATCTTTCAATTCAGAGTCCCGGCGAACCAGGATTTGGATCAAATAGCATTTAGAATGGTAAGGGCACATCCTCTATACTTCAGGTCGCCATGGAGCATGTGTATTGTTTGAGGGCTCCTCCTTACAACGCTGGAGCAAGCATACGCAACGAGGGCACAATCCATCCCCGTGCTATACTACTCACGGATCCAAACGATCAAAAATAGGGATCAAAGAGTGTCTGAAGCACTAAGGGAATGCTCCTCCTTATGCTCGGTAACACTGGAGTAAGCAATCGTTTCGAGGGCATGATCCCTCCTCGTGCTATGCTTCTCACGGATCCGAATGATCGAAGAAATAGGTAGGGATCAAAGAGTGTCTGAAGCATTAAGGGAATGCTCCTCCTTATGCTCGGTAACACTGGAGTAAGCAAACGCCACGAGGGTATCATCCATCCTCGTGCTATGCTTCTCACGGATCCACTGGCCAGACAAAACGTGTGGGAACACACTCCCTGCAGCCGCATTTCCCCAGCTGGTCAGACCGGCCATCTTTCGGGGGTACTCCCTTCCCGTGATTACCATCTCGAAATATCCCTTATGAATGCAAGTCATAGGGTAGTTTCTGCTCCAGTTTTGGGGGTTTGACTTTACTTACGAAAGGCTTTGCGTGCTCCCTTATGTGCTTCATCCCTTGATGTAGTCATGATCCTCAAAGATGACATGAGTTAGGTCGGAGTACTTCTGCCCGGGGTTTTTATGGTAAGGGTTTTTTTTTTTGGCCCCTGATCATCCCCCCGCGTCGAGTGTGTCCCCGGAATACTGAATATGACTTTCAAGTCTAATTTGAAAAAAACGAGTGAAGATTTTCTTAACTTGAAAAAAGAAAATTTTATTCATATTTGGGGACCTACTACCCTTCCTACAACTCTCTGCGGGATATTTTGGGAGAGGGTTTATTCGATCTCCTAACCCTGGTCGGGTCGTTTAGAAAAAGAAATAAGGAAAAAACCTATTGGAAGTATTTCCACAACATTTCGGCGTTCCAAGGCTTTTTTAGCCGTGTGCCGTCCAGTTGTTCCAAAGTATAGGCACCCGGCCTTACTACTTCCATAATTCTATAAGGTCATTCCCACTTGGCACCTAGCGAACCCTCCTCCGGCCTTCGAGTGTTCAAGGTGACCCTTCGTAATACCAAGTCACCTGGACGAAAAACACGGGCCCGAACTATTTTGTTGTAGAAACGTGCCATCCTTTGTTGATAGACTGCTGTCTTCATAGCCGTCTTCTCCCTATTTACTTCGATCAGGTCGAGATGACTTTTGATGAGTTCTTCATTCTGCCTGTCCTTATAATGCCGGACCCGGTGGGTAGTCATTTTGATCTCTGCTGGAATTACCGCCTCGCATCCGTATGATAATGAAAATGGAGTTTCCCCCGTGGCATCTTTATAGGTCGTCCGGTGTGCCCACAACACCTCCGGTAACTCCTCGACCCATAAGCTCTTGCAGGCTCCGAGCCGAGCTTTAAGATTGGATTTGATGGTTTTGTTTGTCGCTTCTACCTGCCCGTTAGACTTGGGATGGGCAGGTGAGGCGAATCTTAAGGCGATCTGGAGGTCTTCACAGAGCTTCCTGAAACCTTTGCTATCGAACTATTTTCCATTATCGGTGATGATAGCCAGAGGAATTCCGAACCTGCAGATAATATTATTTCTCAAGAACTCCGTAGCTTTCTTCTCTGTGATTATGGATAGGGGTTCGGCTTCCACCCATTTGGTGAAGTAATCTATGGCAACAATGGCGTATTTTGCTTGCCCTCGCCCCTTCGGCATCGGTCCGATGATATCCAGCCCCCACTGGGCGAACGACCAAGGGCTGGACAGGGTGGTCAACTGTTCTGCGGGCTGGTGGTGAATATTGGCATTCTTCTGGCATCCCTCACACTTCCGGGCTACATTCACACCGTCATGATGCATGGTCGGCCAGTAGAAACATTGCCTTAAAGCTTTAAAGGCAATTGTTTGTCCTCCGGCGTGACTCCCACAGATTCCCGCATGTATTTCCCTGAGCACATAGTCAGCCTCCTCTTCCGTTAAGCATCTCAGAAGGGGTACCGTATAGCCCCTTCGGTATAGTACCCCTTGTATCAGGGAGAACTTAGTGCTTTTGTATTTCAGTTTTCTGGCTTCCTTTTTGTCTTTAGGTGTTTCCTCGGTCTCTAGATATCTCATGATTGTTTGCATCCATGAAGATTTGCTCTCCATATCCAATACTTATACCTCGAGCTCTCCTACGCTTTTTTCTCGGAGGCAGATTAGAGGGACTATTCTAGGATTTTCCGATCTGATTGAAGATGCGAGTAGTGCCAAAGAGTCTGCCTTACAGTTGTTTTCCCGGCCGATTTGCTCAAAGCGCACATTCCTCATTTTTCCTACCAATCTTTTTACCTCAGTTAAATAGGCTATCATACTCGGCTCCCTGGCTTGGAATTCTCCTTTCAGCTGTTGAACAGCCAGTTGAGAGTCACTTCTTACAACTACGTCGTGGACGCCTATCACCGTGCACAACCTTAAACCGACTAAAATTGCTTCATACTCTGCCTCATTATTTGTAGCCTCGAAGGCGAATCTCAAGGCGAACAACACTTCTTCACCTTTACCATTTTTCAACACGATTACGGCCCCATTACCTTGTGGGCTGGCAGATCCGTCTACTGACATCTCTCATTTGTCTTCCTCCACGATCGGAATTTGGGGTTCTGTGAATTCAGCAATAAAGTCTGCTAGAGCCTGCTCTTTTACCGCTGCCCTTGGTAGGTAAGAAATGTCGTGTTCACTTAACTCTACTGACCACTTCATTAACCTGCCCGAGGCCTCTGGTTTTTGCAAAATCTATCTTAAAGGATAATTGGTGTAAACCCCGATAGGATGGGCCTGGAAGTAAGGTCGCAATTTCCGGGCCGCAGTGATTAACGATAAGGCGACCAGCTCATGTACTGGATATCTGGTCTCAACATCTAGTAAAGTTTTGCTCCTCCTTATGCTCGGTAACACTGGAGTAAGCAATCGCTACGAGGGCATGATCCCTCATCGTGCTATGCTTCTCACTGATCCGAATGATCGAAGAAATATGTAGGGATCAAAGAGTGTCCGAAGCATTAAGGGAATGCTCCTCCTTATGCTCGGTAACACTGGAGTAAGCAAACGCCACGAGGGTATCATCCCTCCTCGTGCTATGCTTCTCATGGATCCACTGGCCAGACAAAACGTGTGGGAACACACTCCCTGCAGCCGTATTTCCCCAGCTGGTTAGACCGGCCATCTTTCGGGGGTACTCTCTTCCCGTGATTACCATCTCGAAATATCCCTTATAAATGCAAGTCATATGGTAGTTTCTGCTCCAGTTTTGGGGGTTTGACTTTACTTACGAAAGGCTTTGCGTGCTCGGCTCCAACTGTTGACGGCTGATTTTGGTCTTAGGGCAATATTGGAATATTACTCCCGAGACAATCCTCCTTCAATAGTGAATTTGTTTGATTACGGGGGAACCAAAAGCAAACTTAGCAAAAGACAGATAAATAAGCCAATCGACAAAGAGATTTAACGTGGTTCGGTGGATCAGATCCAACCTACATCCACGGGCACAGAACAGGTGATACTTTATTACTGAAATATGCTTCGCTGCTATGTTTTTGTGTTTACAAGTCTGATGGTAATGATTCTGATATCCCTTCCTTACACTTTCCCCTTCTATTTATAATAGTGAAAAAATCAGATTTCTCTTCCTATAAGGATTCCTAGTTGAAACTATATTTACTTCCCATATCCTATTAGGATTAGAGATGGCAAAAATACTCGGACCCGGCCCGGGTCCGCATGGACCCGGACGACCCGGGTCCAGGTAGACCCGGGTCCGGAATCAAAAAAACCGGACCCGGGTCTTTAATATTAAGACCCGGGTCTTTAATATTAAAAATAAATTAGATTTTAATAAAAAAATATAAATATATATGGGCATATATATATAAAAATAATAGAATTTAATAAAAAAATTAAAAGAATTGAAATAAAATTAATAAAATACAAATATGAATATAAAATAATACAATTAAAATTTATAAAAAAATTTAAAAAAATTAAAAAAAAAAAAAGAATCCGGGCAACCGGGTCCGGTCCGGGTCTACCCGGGTCCGGACCGGGTAGACCCGGGTCCGGACCCGGGAATATTTACCCGGGTCCGGAACCGGACCCGGGGAAGTGAAATCTGTTCCGGATCCGGACCCGGGTCCGGATCCGGAAATTGCCATCCCTAATTAGGATACTGACTCATTCACTTCCCATATCCTATTAGGACACTGACTTATCAACCTTACCCTTCCTCATGAAAGTAGGATAACCTATCTTCTTATCCGTAAGAATAGGATGTCTTATCTTCTGGAGCATATCTCGCCATGTTTTCGGTCTTCATGAGGTCGGTCATGATGGTCTTTTGAACTGAGAATGCTGCTGTCGATCTGATAATGCCCGGTCAACCGATCTTAAGTGGTCGGGTTACCGCTCATAAGTGCTCGGCCCCTAACTCATGTGGTCGGGTCGGTATTAATGATCTCGATCAACAAGGGAGTTTACCATTTTTACCCCTGCCGTATTGCTTAAATATCATAGGACCTGAAAATACCACCAACATAATTAATATTTTAATTTATTACTTAATCTCTACAATTAATCTCTACAATTAATTTTTTATTTTTAAATTATAAATTTAAAATGAATTATTTTATTAAATAAATAATATATTACAACAAAAAGTACACTATTAAATTATAAAATTAAATTAATAAATCTATTAAATAATGTTCATATTATAACAATAAAAGATATCATATTATCTGATTACTTGAATAACATCACAAACAATCTGTTAAAGAATATATATATATATATATATATATATATATATATATATATATATATAATTAAATATTTTTAAAATTTTCTATCGCGTCACATGACATCTAATATCTACAATATAAGAAGATATATTATAATTATCTATTAAAAAAAACATATGTGTCACAAAATCTCTATAATTAATTTTTTTATTATCAAATTATAAAAGTAAAATAAAAATTTTTAAAATAAAAATTATTAAAATAAAAATTATTGCAATATAAAAATATAATATTCTATTAAAATAAGAAACCTCAATAGCAGCTACCCATAAAACCTATCATTTTTGTTTGGATTTCTGGTGTATTGTTATTTGTTATATTATTTAAATTATTTCTATAAACAATTTTTTTTATGAATTTTTTATTTTTTACCGTACTTCAGGATGCAGACTCTAACTATTAGCTCTTCCACAGTGAATTAAAAATATTATTTGAGAAATGAGAGACAAATGAATGACACATAAATATTAAGTGTAAATAAATCAATTATTTTATTTAAACTATAAAATTAATAATTTTTCTATGACTGGAACTATGTAATTTTTCTGTGTCTATAATACTTTCTTAAGTTAAATTTTAAAATACCAATCAATTTTTTTTTGTCTACTGTCCTCACGACTTTCTATAAGTTGTTCTCTCTTTACGAAACTGATTACGGTTCTAACAAGGAATTGCCCTTAAGTTTTTATATATTCAAGGCTGTTGTTTATTATATATATTTTGGTAATAAAAATTGGGAAATGCTAACGAGTGTTTTAAGGGCACTCATTAAGGATTTATTTTTAGAAAGTTTTTATGGGAAAAAGAAAAAAGAAAAAGTAATTAATATTTTGATAATTTTTTACATTTTCTAAAAAAAATAATGTGAAAATTTTCCAAATATGAATTATTAATGAGTGCCCTTGGGGCACTTGTTAGCATGACCCATAAAAATTTACTTAAAAGAAGTTGAAGTTGGTCATGTTGCGGCTATGCCAATTGTAATCACCATTTTTATTTGTTGGACAACTTAAACCAAACTAGTGGGGTGGACAGTAAATCTATGAACCTGATCGGTTCGGTTTTAAGTTGAGTACTTAAAAATTAATAAATTTAGTTTAGTTTGATTTCGGTTCAATCAAAAATCAAATTGAAAACTGCAAACAAAAAATTATTCTTTAATGTATAATTTTATATAATGGACGATCTGATATGTTAAATTATTATTTTTAAATCAAAAGGGTCTAATTTCGGTTCAATTCAATTCAGATTGGTTTAAAAAATTATATAATTCAATTTGATTCATTAAAATATTATTTCGAATCGGAAAATATCCATCCCTGAAACAAAAAAGGGCCCATCACGTTTTCTCTTTTGTTTGTATGGTATTTTATGTGATTTGTATTAGAAAGACTGGCTCACATTAAGTGGTGTGAATGTGAATTATGAATTGGGGATGCTTGATTTTGATACACAAAGACCTCATAATTCAGTACTTCAACAAAGTGATGAGCAAGCAGCATGCCAATATATTAGTACTTATTTAATCTGCATTCTTATCACATAAATATGCCAAAGCTTTAGTATAATTTGTTGTTTATTATTATAATTATTCACCTCTAATGATCTTATATATAAGTATCAAATACTATTAAATGTTCAATCTCTAATAGAAAAATTATTCTCGTATGAATTGATGTGGAATTAAAGTAGTGGATATATATATATATATATATATATATTAAGACATGCGAGTGATTTTTTTTTGTCTCTCTTTTCCAAGCTTATTCTTCAAATCCTTTGTAGTAAATGATGTACACGGTTGTTTTTCATTCGAATGACAAGCCCTCCCAAGGTCAAAGGGAAGAGTTTATAAATTGCCTCCATACACTGAATTTGAATCAACAACACAAACTTATCCATGTGAAACTTTGATAAGTATTACCCCTGTACACGTCGATTGTGGGCATGGAAAATCTCATTGGGAACGCCCCATCCAGTATCTCTTAAGTGAAAAGAGACTCCGCCTCCAAATCCTGGTCTACCCGGGCGCCTCCTCGCACACTCATCTCCTACCTTTACATTTCCTGGTGAAACCAGTCCCTTCAGTGGTTCTAGGAACTTTCTCTAATTCTACTAGAGACTTCCTCACAATCCTCTCCCCCGACCATGACATCTCATTTCTCGCATAGCTCTTCATTCTTGTTCCCTGTAACGACCTGAATTAGACTCCCTAAAATAGGGGTAGCTGTTAGATGACTTGAGCATTTGCCTATTGTCACACCTTTCTTGAGGCCCATCTAATGATGCCTCGCTGGCTACAACCATCAATCTCACCCTAGTGGATTTTCTTCTCATGGCCTCAAGCAAATTTTCTTCACCAACCATTCTTTTTCCGTTGGCAATCTCTTGCCTTCTAAGACTGGGACCTGCTAAAGCTTGCTATCCCGACATCTTCTCCAACATTTCAATTCTCCCAATTATGGTTTCCATAAAGGTTTTGGTGACCTCTCTCTTTTCGGGTTTTCTCCTATTCATGTGGCAAGCCCTCTTCCAACTTCCGCATCCACTATTCTGCTGATACTTCCCAAACTCTGTGGTCTCCATCTCTTGTCATCGTTTTATTGTGTTTGTTACTTTTATACCGTTTCCCCACAGACGGCGCCAACTGTTGACTGTTGTATTTCGTTCCAATGGCAAGATTAAGAATTACCCCTCGAACAAACATTCATCAAAGAGTGAATTTATTTGATTGTAGGAACCGTATAAACTTACGAGAGACAAATAATCTCACAGAGATAAGATTTAACGTGGTTCGATAGAGAGTGGCTCCAACCTACGTCCACGGGAGAAAATGAGATATGATTTTATTGACCTCGGGGTAAATACCGACTAGAGCGTCTAACATGAGAATTACACAAAATACACCAGAAATATCTCATCGGGTAAGGGTAACCTGATCTACTTCTCACAATATGGTTGAGTACACGATACACTTTCTCTCTCTATCCTTAGCTTCTTTTGATAATCTTGCTCTCAAATTACAATAGTCAGAATACAATCCAAATGAATCGGAATCCGATAATAATCCATTTTAAAAATGACTTCAACCCCCTTATATAGGTTCTCAAAACCCATTTATAACTGACCCTGACGTCACCTTACATCACTTAATCATCATTTCCCCTCATAATCACTGCATCCACCACCCCTTCTGACAACCTGCAAGCCAGTTGCTCTGCCACTGCACTGATCTGCGGCGGTTGATAAGACTCACAGCTTCATATGAATCGTTATTTTGCTATTTTCATCATTACTTTTCTAGATGCACTCCTTTTTAGGTAGGACGTACATCATGTTGTTTTAACTTGGTCGGGTGTAGCTTCGTCGAATCTCTATCCAAATCACACGGAACACCCACAATCCATATTTCAATGTGATCAGGTTGGGATCGCCATTGCTTCATCATCTGAAACTCTCATTAGGGAGAGCACGTCACTGCATATCATAGTCGAGTCATTTCTTTGATCTTCCTCTAGCTTTTGGGCCATTTAGCCTTTCTAACCATCTTGGTCGGGTAGTACAATAATAAGCTCGGATCCTCCTCAAGGTGTGGGCTTTAAAAACCACCATCAACAAGCCATAATCAGGCAGCCACTGGCTCATATCCCATGGTGAACTACTACATTGACAATGACGAGGACATTGTGAGGCAATGGTTTGAGTCCCTTATAGTTCCATTTTTAAATCTCATTTTATAAATATAAATATGAATAGATATGTTTTCCTGAATATTAGTAGGAATAAATATATCTCCAATATCAAGGTATAACTCGTCTCTAGCAGACGTAGACCTATGGGATGTACTTAGAGATGATAAAAAACTTCGGGTCCGGCTCAGATATGAATGGACTCTGAAATTAAAATTACCGGACCCGATCCCAAAATTTTGGACATTGATCCAGATCCAATTATGCCGGATTCACAAATCACAAAGGTAGCCGTATTAGAAGGTGCGGCTGGATAGCCTCCTTTTCGGAGAGAGCTAATGCTTGTCAATTGGATTACCCTTCTGTGAAAAAAAAAAAAAAAAAAGACTCGGACAGAATTCATACAGATTCGGGTTTAGGTCCGTGGTATTTTTATGTTCTTGGAACAACACTATGGGCTTATAAAGTTTGGGCCGTATGGCCCATTTTTATCATGTCTTGTCATTGGGGCCCAAACTTTGTGCGTCAAGCAAACAGAGGATGTCCATCCCGCAAGAACCCGCCCTCAACGTCATATTTTATGTGTCCAAGTTTTCGAGAAAATCTTTGGTGCAACCGTGGTACCACGTCATCCATGCAACAAGTCAATCATCCTTTGCCACGCGTGTGTTAAAAAGTCAAAAAACAACTAAAAAATAGGAAGAAAATTAAACATGTTATTTTTTAATTGGTTAGTGGTAGCACGTCATCTATACCACTGTTGCACCTAAGTTTTCTTGTTATATAATCGGTCAACGTATAATGAAGCACATGGAATGTTGAATTAGAATTTCTCTGTCTCTCTGTCTTTCCTTTTATTTTTAATTGTTTTGTTTAATATTATCAACATGATATATAATTCAATCGTAATTATCTATTTTTTAGTCACATATAATTAGTTGATAATATTAGGAGACATAAGAAAATGATCCTTGTCCAAAATCACCACCATTAGGGAAAAAAATAATATAAAAATAAGTTAGTTTATAAATTAGGTAACAAATAATAGAATATTAAATATTGTAAAAAATAAATTCATATTGTGAATTTATGAATATTAATATTAAAATTAAAATATATATTTAATAGAACGTTAAACGTAAATGTTACGTTTGATGTGTCATTAAAATATAGTATTTCGGATAAGACAACCAAATGGCATAAACATTTGCACGCCGTCTCTCGCAAAAACGGAAAAACCACCCGTTAATATTTTATTCACAACGGTCAATCACTCATGTTAATTGTTACGTGAAGGATAAGGAACATCAATCCGACGCCGTACCAAATTCCATCCGGTGCCCAATAACGTATCTTATCCTAAAATGCGCGTGATGCATATAATCTGACGTGGCCCATTCTCACTGTACACACAACCCATTCATCTCCTCACCTTCGCCATCAGCAAACAAATCAATCTCCAAAAACCAAACCAAAACAAAATTCTATTTTATTTCTGCAAATCAAAATACAATATGTACGGTCACAGCAGTAGTAATATTGATGGCAGTACCTTGTACTGGGGGCGAAAAGCGGCGTCTTTTCGCGGTATTGTCGTCTTTTTCTCTTGGGTTTCTGTTCATGAACAGCAGCTCATAAGCTTCCTCGATTTGTACTCGTCTCTCGGATGGAACTCGCTTGTTTCTAATTCCCATTTTCTGGACGCGTAAGTTGTTCTATTTGATCGGTAAATTGATTTCAGTTTGGGTTTGTGATCAAGCTTTTTTTTTTTTTTTGGGGTTTAATTTTTAGATTGCTCTGTAATGTAATTTAGGGTAAAAGCTGCCTTTTTTAATTCATAAATACTTTAAAGGTAATTTTTTTTTTTTTTTGGATTAAGAGGTATGAAATGGTACCTGAACTGACCCATTGAGTTTTAAAATTTTGTGGGATTCTTTGATTGAATTAATTTGAAAGAAGTTATATTTAGCTGTGTTTCGTGAGCATGAACACTTGTGGGGATTGGGGTTGTTGGGTATTAATATTGGACTCGGAAATTATTATGCGGTGTTTTTGATTGGGGTCATGTGAGTGGGGTTTTATAAGTTTTGTTGAATTTTGTGCAGGTTTTATCCTGAGAGAGCTACTTCACTTGCATTTGTTCTTATCAATGAGCTTGTCGAGGTTAGCTTCTCTTAGTTTTCGACGAACTTTAGCTTTTCATGACATGCTAGTAAATATGTGTAGCTCTGGTTGAATGTAGTGGAATCTGTTCTGATAAATTTCTGCATTCTATTGTGAGTAATATTGCATGAATTTTAAATTTGTGCTACGGGGCGCTGAGTGTCGGTGACTTGATTTATGGATTGAAATCGATTTCCTATTTTGTTTATGCAGGAGCTAAGGATTAAACCATATCCTGTAGTCTTTGTTGCTTTTTCTGGTGGTCCAAAAGCTTGCATGCACAAGGTTTTTCAGGTAAATTTGGTGAAACCTTAGACACTGTCAATGTAGCATGTGGACTAGTTATACTGAATTTTTTTTTGTAATTCCTAATGGTTTTGAAATGCTACTGATCTTCTTTCAACTGGAAATAATTTTTTGACGTGTGATGATACAGATTATTCAAGGAACATGTGAAGGTCATCTGGATGTGGTAAGCATTGTTTATCTTCCAGTTTATGTTATAGACTGTCATATCCAAGTTCTTTTGTTACTGTTTCAGATTCATCTCCTTTTTCGTGTTTTAATGAAGGATGAAAGTCGATTGGTCAGAAATTGTGTTGCTGGACAAATTTATGATTCTAGCCCTGTAGATTTCACCAGCGATTTTTGTGCCCGGTTCGGTCTCCATCACACCATTCAAAAAGTTCCTGGATCATCAAAACTTGTCTCTTGGGTTGCCAAAGGCATTGCTTCTGGTCTTGATGGTTTATGTCTTACTAGGTTTGAGTCTCAGCGTGCTGAGTATTGGCAGGCTTTGTATAACTCAGTTGTAAGTTTCTATGTTGCCTGCAGTTGCTTGAAGTTTTCTTTTTCTCTTTTTTGCCCTCTAATATAACATTCATCTGTTTCTAACGTAGGACCTGGGGGGCCCATTTTTAATTTTATGCTCAGACAATGATGAACATGCACCACAACATGTCATCTATAATTTTGCTCAATGTTTACTAGCGCTTGGGGGAGATGTTGAGCTTGTGAAGTTGAATGGCTCTCCTCACATAGGTTTGTCTCAAATCCATTTTCTGATTTTTGTCACAACAATGTTGTGTAACTTGTATAATGTACTCATTTTATCTATTCTCACGAGGGTAGAATGCATTCAAAGTGTATCTAATGTACATATGTGTTGTTTTTGATTATTTGCCAGTATTGCTTTTTAATGTGATATAATCAGTATTGTGTCAAAAGTTAAAAGCAAATGTTTTCAAGCCAATATGCTGAATGGTGTGTGCCCTACAGATTTTCTTGATTAGTCAATATTCAATCAACTGATTCAAAGGGATGGTTGAATGGATTTATGATTTTACTCCATTCATATGAATAATCATGAAATTTGAAAGTCATTGCTGGTCAACCTAAAGTCAAAAGGCATCGATGCTAGTTACTGTTACTACATAACTTCCTATGAATTTGGAATAGGATTCCAAAAGCTTAGGGGACTGAAATGGAAAATGATATTTTGGTAAATTAAATGATAATGGGATCTTACAATGACTACTTTCATCACGTTTGTTATTCTCTGACTCTGAGAAATGGTGTACACATTAAAGATTTTGAGTCTTAGGAAAATGTAAACTGTTTCAATAAAAATCCGGGCCATACATCTTTCCAGGTTACGATTACATTACATAGCAAGAGCTTGTCCAGTTTACACTAAGAGGGTGAAGTACTTCTCCCTGGTGGATTTGGCTTGATTATGGTTATCTGTGTTGCTTCCTAGTATATGGGAAAGATTATGGTAATCAGATTCCTTATTTTTGACGGATGCACCATTCCTTTCTCAATACTAATTGTTTTGTTATGACGTGCAGTTATGTACAATGTTGAATTGACATCATTCTTGCTGCTTCAGGTCATTACGAGTATTACCCTATACAATACAGGGCTGCTATAACCAGTTTGCTTGAGAAGGCTGCTTCAGTTTATTCCCAAAGAATCTGCCAAATGTGAAAGAGACCGGCATAGAGGGTATGCATGATGACATAGCAGTTAATTCAAACCAAAGCCTAAGAAGAGTTGCTGTTGAGCCAAGTGACCACTTCTTCTTGCCACGTTCAACAGAACATCACAGTCAAGAATCCAGGTCTTTACAAGATGAACAAAATGCAAGATCAATCTATCTGCCTACCCCAAGCATCAGCGCGCACAGTGTTCTCGGTGAATTCCTTTTTGATGTTTGTGTTCCAAAGAATGTTGAAGGCTGGGATATTAGATTTTCCGGTTCTGTGAATGGGCAGCCATATGCCTTAGCTCGTAGGCATTCACCTTTCAACAAAATCAGATGCAATCGTCGCTCAAGATTATAACCTCATAAAAATTACTCGGTGGGGAACTCTATTGGGGTGTTTTGCTTATCTTGTTCAGTGTATCACTAGTGAGGTATTTGTCGGCGATGCATCGCCATTGAGGTCTTTTGGACATTTTGTAGGACAACTGGGTCAGTTGAAGTGTACAGGAAGAGCAAGGTGTGTAAATATCTGTCTAGAATGAAGGTACTTGTTGAAAGTCAAATCCATGATTGTATCTCTAATAAGCAATGGGTAATGAAGTTCCTGGGTAATATCTAATATAATGCAGAAGAGGAGCGTGTGGTCTGTTAATGGCTTTAAAAGTTGGGAATCAGAACTTGTAAATGGTATAAGGATAATAGGACTTTGGATAATTATTGTATTTCTAGCCCAGTGGTCCCTCTTAATATATTCTTTAATATGTCGAAAAGCCTTGCTCTCAATATATAGCAATGTAAATTTAAAGAAAATGACTTTTTGAGTTTCTGTTCTATTATTATTGAAGAGAATATTGTTGACTAATGAAATTTTGTATCCTCTCAATTTCAACAGATGTATACGAGAAGATTGCAAGTATCAAAAGTTTATTTTTTAAGAGAACATTCTGTATAGTTTTTCGGATTCTGAAATATGTATAATACTCATACAAGTCTCAACGATCTCAAGGGCGTAGTCGAATTGGTTTTTAAGTATTCTAATAAATTTCAACTTCGGAAGAGATAAATGATTAAAAATATATCTCATCGAACTCTCAAGAAACAAACGAAAACCCTGAAACTCAAAACATTTTACAGAAGTTCTTTCAAGTTTAATAGGATTGTAGTCCACACAAACACAAATAAAAAGGCATTGAGCACAAGTTTGCAGCTTGCTATTTCTTGCTAGGGACGATGACTCTGGATTTGGACAAACCATTTTTTGTCATTATTAGATCTTTTGCATTTTTTCCACCACAAGGGTGTTTATTTGTGGGTTGGAAAATGGGAATTCAGAATCATTTTCGTTGAGGTTTTTTATTTAGATTAGGAATGAGAATGATGTGAGATTCGGGAATCGAAATGTCTCATAGGTTGGTTTAAGGTGGGAATTAGAAAAGAAATTATAATTTTAAGCCTAATAATAATTATTAATAAATCAATAATAATAAATTAATAAGTATTAATAGTTATTTATTATTTAATAATAATAATTAATAATTAATAAATTAATAATAATATAAATTAATTAGTAATTAATAAATTAATTTATTCATATATAATTTAATTAAGAATATCTTTATAACTTATTAACAATTCATTTCGATTATTAGAAAAAATAAATATATCATGATCGCGATTTACTACCGCACACAAGCGCACGTATCGCTCAAGTAATATAATGACAAAAGTCGGATATCGTACCTACATGAACTTATTATTTTTCCTATTAATACTAAAATTAACATGTTTTACTAAAACTAAACAAATAGTTGAAAAAGAGAGATTAAATTAATTTCATTAATTGAAAAGTAATTAAAGAACAAATAAATAACTTTTAGGAAAAAACTTTATATGATAGAAGAACTTAGAGTTATAACTTCATATAAGCACGCAAACAAATAGGTTGTTGTTATGAATTATTAACCTAAAATACTAAAATGCTTATTTTGACGATCAGGTAGAAATTTTTTGATTAAACTAATTAATTATATGTTTATGTTAACTAACTTAAACCAAATCCATTAAGATCAAGTTCTACTATTGGCTACGCATGCCTGCATGAATATGTCTATCATGCACATAAATCTATTCAAAAGAATTAGATCTTGAGTAATTATTCTCACGGCTAACCCAAATTTCCTCTGTCGAGTTCCTAATGATTTACCACAATATTCTATTGTTGGCCAAATAATAAAACATACATTCAAATGCAGAGAAAAATAATAATTCAATTACAATCCCAAAAGAACAAAAAAAAATTAATTTAATTAAATATTGTGTTTGGATCTATTACAGCCTTAAATTAATGATTTAGCTACTCATAATAGTTAATAAACACATTCTAATCATTATTACGAACAAGAACTCATAAAGAATAAACTAGAGAAGAAGAAGAATAAGAATAAAGAATTCTTGTTTGCAGTCTTCGGTTTCAATCTCCAACACCGGTTGAGGCACTCGTTCTTTTCTTGCTCTAGATGTTCTTCTATTACTTTGAGGCTCCAAAAGTATGTTATGATTCTTTTTTTTTCTAGGTTTTGAATGAGCTTAAGTTTATATACGAGGCCCTGTGAGCTTTCCTTCTTAAGAAATATGAGTTCTTCATGCATCAAGAATCGTGTCCATATCGCGACGCGCAAGTCTCAGCGTCACGACGCTGGCTCTTTTCAATCGAGCATCGCGACGCTTATAGACTGACGTGGTGATGTAGAACAAGTTTTAGGTTCTGCCTCAATTTTACACTAGTGGATGTCTCGACGCGCTGACCAGCGTCGAGACGTGCATGCTGAACTCTGGAATATGGCATGATTTTGCTCTGAATTTACTGAATCATCGCTCGTTGAGTCTGATTGAGTCTTATTATGATCTTGACATACAAAACATACTCAAACCGCATCAAAACATTCAAAAGGCTCGAGATAACCCACAAAATACAAGAATATGGGCAGTAAATATAGATATATTGACTGCTCATCACACCCCCAAACTTAACATTTTGCTAGTTCTCGAGCAAAATAAAGAGAATTAAAACAAAATAAACAACTAAAATATATTAACCTAAGTCACTTTCGTAGAGATCACGATTATATTTAACATATGCAACAAGCCTTTAAACCCTTAGACGATCATAGTTGACGAATTATAATCTCGTGAGAGCTTACAACAACGATACCCACAAATGTTATTCACATGCACATGCACATACAATCACACACAAATTACAAAAATAAAACTTAAATAGACAAAATTGTCATGTGAGTTACACATGTTATTGTCCTTAGAGAATATCCAGTAACAAAACCAAAGAAACCTTCAAAGTACTCAACGCAACTCAAATCCAAGTTCTTGAATAAATCATCAAAGTCAGACTCACAGTGTGTGTGTAAATGTTTGGTCACAGTTCGATTTTTGAGTGAGTCAATTCGGTAATTTCGTCTCAAAAATTGAGATTTGATGGGTCAAACCAACATAAATATCTCAAATAGGCTGTGTGTCCGCAAACTTGCGCTCAATATAGCATGGTTTTTCTCTCTATTTTTTTAACTCACATACCCTTTAAGGTAGCATTTCTCCTCATGGTGGTCCTAACACTCGTCCATGAGTAGCTTCATGCTTATCAGTTATATGTAGTCTATTTTTTCTGCAATAAATTTTTTTTAGCCATACCATACATCATAACACTAACAGACCGAGACAGATATCTAGGTAAACAATCATTCATCACCTAAAAACTTTCTCAACTAGTCACTTTGTCGACTACCTAAGCTCTTACTACTAGAAACCTACATTGAAGTGCTTACGAGTATAACATAAATCACATACTCAATGCATCAGATAAGAGTAAATTGGACACTTATCATTTTCCAAGACTCATCATTTGAATTTATACTTAACTACCTAGGACTAAAATTATTATTATTATTATTATTATTATTATTATTATTATTATATTATTATTATTATTATTATTATTATTATTATATTATTATTATTATTATTATTATATTACTAAAATTATTATTATTAGATTATTATTATTATTATATTATTATTATTATTATTATTATTATTAACAAAATTATTATTATTATTATTATTATTATTATTATTATTATTATTATTATACTTACTAAAATTATTATTATTATTATTATTATTATTATTATTATTATTATTATTATATTATTATTATTATTATTATTATTATTACTAAAATTATTATTATTATATTATTATTATTATTATTATTATTATACTAAAATTATCTTATTATATTATTATTATTATTATTATATTATTATTATTATATTATTATTATTATACTAAAATTATTATACTAAAATTATTATTACTAAATTATTCTTATTATTATTATTATTATTATTATTATTATTATTATTATTATTATGATGATGATGATGATGATTATTACAATGGCAGATGATGATGATGATGATGATGTCGACAATGGCAGGCATTGAAACTAACATGTACACACCCCAAACTTAAAATTTACATTATTCCCAATGTAAAATAAACATAAAGAGTAAGAGTAAGGAACAACACTACTTTACATGGGGTTTATCATTTCATGCGCCTTTTAGATCATGCATCGCGAAGCGTAGTAATGTGTTTTGTGATGTCAAATATTGCCAACTCTCCACCTCGGAATGTGTTTTGCGATGTCAAATATTGCCAACTCTCCAACTCGATTTTACATTGCATCACGTTGTGATGCCTTGGATATGCGGCGCAACATGCACTTGGTTCAGCTTCTGGTCAAAGCTTTGGCTGCGTAGGTTGTGCGGGTTGTTCCAGTACCTGCATAACTAAACATGTAAAATTTTAAACACACAATTGGATAAAAAATAAATTAAAATGAAATTAAAAGGAAAAAAAAAAAAAAAAAACTAAATGTGTGGGTTGTCTCCCCGCTAGCTCTAAGTTTAACCTCTTCAGCGAAAATTTCTCTGAAAAACTTCATTCAATGAGGCTTCCATATGGTTTTAGATGTCCTAGACATGACAGTGCCATGGGCATTATTATTCAAGCTTCTCTTCCAATAATGAGATGGCAAATAGAACTCTTCTCCACTCAGTGCCCATGCCATCTTCTTCAAATATTTATCTTTATGAGGTCTTGAATGGAAAGGTGGACTATCATAAGGTCTTTTAGGATACTTAACTTGGAATGGTTGTGTCATTCTATCAAGCTCACGGCTATGTCAATGATGTTAGCTTCCCAATGTTATGATATGTCTATTTTTATCAAGAGATTTTCAGTAGAATTACACAACTTCTCTTGGCTAAATCATTGTTCTACAACTTCCTCATAGATGCACTCAATAAACGAAAGGGCAATTTGAGACTTTGTTTGCTTAGGTTCTTGAATAGACATCTCAGTCTCTATATACGGCACTGTCTCTCTCCCCATTATAGTG
>SKCR01028885.1:0-50903 GCA_019454045.1 Zanthoxylum bungeanum
TATTTATGTCGTTATTTGATATCTAATAAATGTGTTTAGGTGAAATATGAATGAATTATTCATATTGGATATTGAATAATTCATTCGGTAATTTAAAAGGTTTTAAAATTACGATTTCACCCGAACTGCGCTTCCGCCCAAAACCCCAATATAAATATGTCTCAAAAATCTACAATTTTATAGTGCACATGGAAGACATATTCAAACTCCTTCTTAGTTAAAATCGAGCTTGTATTGGAATATTTATCATTGTCTAGAAATACACTAGCCCAGTAGCATTGTGATGGCCAACGGCCATGTTTAAATTAAGATTCAAAGGATATGTCCAAAGATAGAAAAATCGTCTAATTTTATATATTAAATTTGAGATTCAATCTCGGTCAATGTAGGATATTGGGATATGTCCATTAACACCCAATCACATGCTTGCCAAAAGCTTGTTTTTACTGATCTTTATCATCACATAAGAATGTAGTATAGGTCCATTCACACATGAATTTTCTATGATACCATAAAAATGCCAATGAGCTAACTCATATTCAAAAAGAGTTTAAAATTGCTCGAAACTTTATATATTTAATCTAAATTCAGTCTCTACCCATTTGAGATAAGTCAAAATCAATATTATTTATGATAATTACGATGACACAAATAAGCGACATATTATGGAAATGTACTCAAGAATTCAACCTCTCCTTTGAGGCTTTCTCTTGTATTTTCTAAACTAATTCAAACAACTAAATCTAACTTAATTGGTCTCCAAGTTTCGTTGACCATTAGCAAATTGTATGGTTGTAATTAAGGTGATTAGTGCTTAATTGCGCATCACAGCCCGAAACACAAGATAATTACACAGGAATTGAAAAAAAAATAAATCAAACTTAAATAAATAAGTAAAACGTGGCACATGAGAGGAGACAACAGCTGTTGTTATTTTATAGTCAGCTAACTTGGGGAAGGAGTTGGAGTTATCAGAATCTGTAAATATATATATATATATATGCGTGCGCGTCTATAAATTAAATTGAAAAATGGAGGTAATGCTCAGTTGACTCGTTTAGTTCTACAGTAAATTTACTATTTTTATAACCAACAAATGGATTGATCAGGTACAATTTGGTCAAATTAATTTATTTTGTTATATAATTAATTACTAACAATCAAGTAATAAGTAAATAAAATAACGACGACTTTAACTTATAGTGTTGCATTATTTAATTAATAAATAGTAGCTTCAATAGTGGATGGCAAAGGAGATATCATCATCGAATTATATTTGGTACTGGCTGAATTTTTTTTTTTTTTTATATATTATACTCTTTAATCACACGTGGTTCAAGTTTTTTTGGAACCTTAAGTGATAAAATTTAGGGAGATCTTATTAAATTAGAAATATTTTTTTTAAAAAAGAAAATATTCATATTTTCTTTTTAGAAAATGAGAAAGATCAAATTAAATATTTACTAAAATGTAATATTTTAATAATTCTATATTACAATTAACTAATCAATTAGGGAAATTTTATTAATTTTTCAATAAAAAATAATATGAATTTTGTAATACACTTAAATTTATATGCACAAGTTTTTATGGAGCCTTGTATTTGGGCGAGGCCCTAGGTGACCGTTTAAATAGGCTAATGGTCGAATCACCTATGTTAATAGTTATTGGATAATAATTTAAATATAAAATTAAATTTTAATCATGTATTACTATTAAGATATACGTGACGAAAAATTATGAATAATTTAATATAATCAAATTCAGAACTGAATCAAATTCATGCATCATATTTCATATGTTTGCCTTAAGCTTTTAGTTAAGGTTGAAGATTATTAGAAAGAAAACTCAATTTGCTATTGTTGGACTCCAGCATGCATGCAACTTGGATGCATGCTGGCCAGCTGCAAATGATGGATGCAGCAAACGCGTTGGTAAAACGTGTGCCACTGTAACACATGTTTTGGCAACTATAAAAGGAGCCATAATCTCATTTGTTTAGCATCCCAAATCTGTGAGTGAGAGTAATATTGTAAAGCTTGTTTAGTTTTATAATTCTTTTGTTTAAATAATAAAAGAAGAGTTTTCTCTAATTTCTCCTCTATTATAATTGTTTATATCACAACAGCTATTTCAAAAAGAATTTAAATTCTTATTTAAAAAGAAGATGGTGCGTCTCAAATAAGACTGGAGAAATTAATGGCTGATAGCCATGTGTAAAAACGGATCACGTGGGTGCTGATGCAAACAGAGAGGTGCAGTCACGTGAGACCACGAGCAATTAATCTGTTCTTAAATACGACACGTGCCAAGTCCTTTGACAGAGGTAACACAACAGTCTCTCTTTTACATTTACAAGCATACAAGCAAAGTACAAAAGAAAAAGAAAAAGAGTAGATCAGTGATGACATACATACATATATATATATATCTATATATATAGATATATATATATATATATATATATATTCACAATTTCACATTGATTCACCAGTTACCTGAACGTGCGTGAGGGATGGGGTTGCATGTGCCTTCACGTGCTGTCGTGCTCTGAAAGCCGTCCATGGCCATGCAAGTTCCCTTTCTAGTCAATTTATTTATTACAACTTACAGTCAACTCTGTCAATCAATAGTTAGAATGACTCGTTTTGACTTTTTTACTCGTTTGCATTGGCTAGAACGCAGGATCAATTAGAGGTGGCCACCTGTCTTATTCGGTTTCACAAGTGTGTAATCGAAATCGGAACCATTCAGTTTCGATTTCGGTTCCATTCGTTTTTTTTTTTAAAAAAAAAATTAATAATGATTTTATAAAAAATAAATGAGATTAGATAATAAGATCCATATTATATAAAAAGATCGAGCCTCAAAAAGGATTTGATCGTTAGCAAGATGACTAAAGAGGATGCTAGAGTCATGGGGATCCTATGGGAATGGTATCCGAAAAGATAACCATATGATATTTTATTTCCTTAACCTCTGCGACGTTGTGGATTCTAGCAAGGTGGTCAAGAAATTGCCTCATCCAAATTGGGAATAAAGTTTTATGAGCAGACTTAATAGTGTTGAGTCTAAAAGAGTTTGAGGTAATACTGAGAATGGATTGGCTTACAAAGTACCACACAACCATAGATTGTCGGGCCAAAAAGGGTAATCCTAAAACCTACCGGGGATGAACAACTGAAATTTAAAACAGAGATATGAAGGGAAGACCTGCCAGTTATATCAGCAATGAAAATCGAAAGGTTATTGAATGAGGGGTCGTGTCAGATACTTGACTAATATAGTAGCGATACGAGATGAACCGAAGACAGGGATAAAAGATATTGGTGGTAAAGGAATTTCAAGATGTATTCCCGGAGAATCTGACATGTCTACCTCCAAACAGAGAGATCGATTTTGAAATTGAGATAGAACTAGGAACGATGCCAATATCAAAAGCACCTTATAGGATGGTGCCGAATGAACTGAAGAAATTGAAGACACAATACGAAGAGTTGTTGAACAAAGGATTCATACGACCTAGCTCGTCACCTTGAGGAATCCCAATATTGTTTGTAAAGAAGAAAGATGGGTCATTGAGATTATGTATCGACTATCGGGAGCTGAATAGGGTAACGATTAAGAACAAAAACCCCCTTCCAAGAATTGACGACCTATTCGATCAATTACAGGGTGCTACTGTATTCTCTAAGATTGATTTATAGTTGGGGTATCACCAGCTGAAGATAAAGGCAGATAACGTGAGGAAGACAACTGATGAGCGGAAAATATATCATTATTTACCGTCCCTTTAACCTAATATATTTGTATGATTTCTCGGGTTTTATGAATATTTTGATTTTTTTTGCAGATAAATAAAGTTTTGAGACTCAATGGAATCAACTTGGGGCTAAAACGACGAAAATCGGACAAAAATGGTAAAATTGGAATTTTGCTGACGTAATTATGCTGCCGACACGCATCATCATGACGTTAGCCTCAATTACTATTCTGCCGACACTCATCAGTGCCACGTCAGCGCCACGTCAGCACTTGCGTCATCATGACGGCAGTACAATAATTCACTCTGCCGACACGCGTCATTGCTTACGTCAGTATGACGTCAGCATCGCGACGTGCAAGCCTTCACGCATCGCGACGCCAAGCCAATAATTTCTGCAGACAGCCACGTGTCAACATCTCAGCAAAACGCGTACAGGTGTCAACAATCAATGGCGCGTCACGACGTGCAAAGCATTATGCGTCGCGACGCGCAGACCGAAATTTTGCCTATAAATTGGAGCTGATTTCATTTAGAATTTTCATACTTTCCTGAGGTTCCTAATAGGGGATTAAGGACTATATCTTGTTTGTTTAGTTTTATTTAGTATTTTAACTATGTATTTTTATTTTTAGCAGTAATAATAGTTTTTTTACTTTTTATTTCTTTTATGTTTTGTAGTTAATTTCTGCTGGGGGAAGGGTGAAGCTTTTATTATGATAATTTATATTAATCTCCCTTAAATTATAATATATATAAATTATCTTAAAACCTGATTTAATTGGATACCGCCTTTATGGTCGATTGGACTTAATTAAATTGATTTTAACCTGACTAAATTGGATACCGCATTTATGGTCAGTTGAAATTAATTATAACATGAATAAATCAGGATACCGCCTATATGGTTGGTTGGTAATATCATGCAAATTTATATATTATAATAATGGAGATTTCTAAATTAGAAATAGTAAAGGTGGATCCTCTAACCCCTAGCATTTTATTTTATTCTAGGGAAGTGATGAAGCACAATATTCACATGCTTAATAATTGATTTAATTATATTATGTTTAATGCTTTAGTTTGTTTATTGAATCTTAAGTTTAATGCTTCTTGTTGTCTGATCACCAATAAGATTGATGTGGTAAACTTAAAATGAACTTGGAAAATATATTTTAGGTTTCAGCCTTAGATTCAATAGCTCACGATCTCACCTTAAGGTAGATATCCCTAAAATAGATTTCCTTCCAAGATAGACATATACCTGTCGGGCGGGGGTAGCCACAATTGGAACTTGAACTTAATGAATTCAGGTAACTTGGTTAACAGAGGAATATAGTTAACTGAGTTATTCTAGGTGTTTGATCGGAATAGGCTTTTGCATATCTTCGTGTTTTAGGTTAACAGACTAATTTATTACACAAATATAAGAAAATCAATTCATCATTAGAATACTATTGTTTGGAATCATGACCCTAGATATTTATGTCTTTTGTTTATTTTCCTTAGTATTTTCTTTTGTGTATTTATTTATTTAGCAAATCTACATTCAACCAACCAATCAAGCAATCATTCCCTTCTCATCCTAATTAGATACTTGTAAATAAATAGAATCAATAATTAATAACAATAGTAGAAATTAAGTCCTCGTGGGATCGATATTTTTATACTATTTGAGCGATACTTGTGCTTACGTTACGTGTGTGATTTCTCCGATCAACAACATTCAGAATGAGCTATGGCACTACGAATTTCGGGTGATGCCGTTTGGGCTGACAAACGCTCCAGCGACATTCAAGGACCTGATGAATCGAGTGGTCAAACATTGCATCAATCGGTTTATCATCATCTTCATCGACGATATACCGATCTATTCGAAAAGTCAGGTGGAATATGAAGAGCATTTACGGGCTACGCTACAAATACTAAGGGGAAACAAACTCTATGCCAAACTCAATAAATGTGACTTTTGGATTAAACAAGTGGCCTTCTTAGGGCATGTAGTGCCTAGTGAAGGGATATCAGTTGACCGCAACAAGTTTGAACGATAATTTTTAAGAATTATGAATTTGAATTTAGATTACATTAAATTAAAAATAAAATTAAAGAGCTTGAACGTAAATTTTTAAAAACTTAAGTTGCCTACGTATCCTCCAGGGGTGAGATGAATCAAAGCTCACGTAGTTCCATTACATTTTAAATATAGTTCTCCATTACAATTTATAATTATTTACTTATCAATCATCATCATTATCAGTGCCTATTGATCCTTCAGCTCCCGTTCCGCTTGCACTTGCAGATGCATTGTCGAACAAGTCTTCAAAGTCATTGGGGGCATCTTCTTGTTGCCTCAGATCAGCTCGGGTCCAATCATCCACACATGTTGTTGCTTCTAAAGTGCTCGGATGTAATGAAGACTGTCTGGCTTTCAATATATTGCATCCTAAGCTGAAGGCTTGCTCAACCGCAACGTTGGAAATAAGTGATGCTAGAATCTCTTTAGCAATAATTGATAATATAGGAAATATATTTTGATGTCGGTTCCACCAGTCAAGTACTTGAAAATTTTTACTCACTAAATTTTAAGTAGGAAACTCGAAATTGGTAGATAAATAATTATTTAATTTCGGGATTGTTAGTCATGTTATCCCTATATTTTTTAATTTCGTTGTAGTAACCAACGATCACCTACCTTAAGTCTTGAATGTATTATAGGTTCGCTACAACTAGATTGTCTTATTGATTGCAAGTTATATCTATTAACATAATCACTAAACAAATCTATTAAATTATTTTTTATTTTATCTATTATTCTTGTAATATTAATTTTCATCAACTATATCTAAATATCCATAGTAAACTTGTAAGACATTATTCAAACCTTCAAATTTAAATTTAGGATAAAAAATCGTGGCAATAACATAAATAGCTTCAATTAAGACAACATCATTAGGATCAGAACTTTCAGCATGCTCAGCTAGAGTACCAACAATATTCAAACTTTCAACAAGATCTAAATGTGTTGTAGGATAATAAACACTGCTAAAAATATTTGTAGCATCATTAAAACTTTTAAAATTTCTAATTTTTTTCACAAAGATCCCATTGACTAGGAAAAAGTGTGATATGTTGAACATGTTGAGGAAAAAAACTACATAATGCATCTTTATATTGGAAAGCTTGACATAAAAGAAAATAAGTTGAATTCCAACGTGTTGGAAAATCTCATGAAAATTTTATCGCTTTAAAAAATCTCATGAAAATTTTATCGCTTTAATACTATTTAATTTACAAAACTTGGCTCATTCTCTCCTAACTTGAGAATATGACCAAATACAACTAAGTGCAATTTTAATAGGATCAATGAAATGTGCTAAACAAGTCAGACCATCTTGAACACATAAATTAAGGACATGACATGTGCAACGAACATGAAAAAATCGACCCCCAAATTTGGTTCGCATATTTATTTCAAATATCTAATTGATGCAATATTTACAGATGCATTGTCAAAACCAATTGTTAAAATTTTACCTAATAAAC
Source organism: Zanthoxylum bungeanum (assembly GCA_019454045.1). Lineage (NCBI taxonomy): Eukaryota > Viridiplantae > Streptophyta > Magnoliopsida > Sapindales > Rutaceae > Zanthoxylum > Zanthoxylum bungeanum. Next base: position 7,307 of record SKCR01028885.1, read on the forward strand.
CAAATTCATCAAAAATTACTTTCACCATTCTATAAATATTTTGTGCAATATGTTGCTCATCAAAAACTCTAAATGCAATAAGTCATTTTTGCATGTTCCATGATGCATCAATCCAATGACAAGTCACACCCATGTATGAGTGTGTTTGCCAATGGTCACTTCAAATATCAGAACAAATAGAAAGACGACCGTTAATATCTTTAAATATTTCATTTAAAATAATTTTACCATCTTTGTAAAGTTTGTATAATTTAAAAATTTGACGTTTTGTTGTATTTTTAGTCATTCTACATGCAGTAGGATTTAAAGCATTCTGAACATAATTTGTAAAAGTAATTTTTTCATCAAAACTTAAAGAAAGATGTGTCATATAAGTTAATTTTATAAATTCTTCTCATTTTTAGCATCAGAATATTTAAATAAATCTAAAGAACTCGTAACTCGACTAGATGATGTGTATCTAGTCATTTGAGTTTGCGTTGTATCAAGTCTAATTTCAACGGCATGATGTCTATCTCAGTGCTTGTTCATATTGTCATAGCCACTGGTAAATTTGTAAGAAACCCCACAATAGTTGCATATTGCTCTTGGACCTTCATTTTCAGTATCGACTAAATGAAAATGAATTTTGAAAATATCGGAGGAACGAGACTTAACTTCTCTTCTCCGTGTACCGATACTAGGGCCGCTTTCTTGAGTTGACACATTGGACATGGTGTTCTCAAATAAGCTTGCCATTTTTTGTTAAAGAAATATTAAAGAATGAGAGAATTGAGAATGATAAATTATAGATGAGAGATTTGAGAATGAGATAATTATAGAAATTGAGAGAATTGAGAATCAGTGTGTTGAAAAAATGAAAAATGATCTCTATTTATATATTTTTAGAATATTTTGGTGATACCTAAAATGCCTCTAAAACTAGTCGTTTTATTAATATTATTAAGGGTAATTTAGTAATTATAAATTATAATTAATATTTATTATTTTTTTAGGGCACAGAGCACTAGCCGTTGGGCTACGGTTCCAACTGAAACCGTAGAACTGATGTAACCGGACGGTTCTAGCGGTTACATTCGGTTCGGTCAGGGGTGAACCCTAACCGAATCGAAATATTCCGGTTCCGGTTCTGATTCCGGAATCGGAACCGATTGGAACAAAAACCGTCTGATTCCAACCCGTTCGATTCCGAACCGAAACCGTGGCCGGGTCTATGATCAATATCCAATTCATTGCGTCATCTTAAAGTCATGGTATTTGTCACATTTTTCCTTTGTATGTGTAAACATTACTAACCTAAGGCAACCTGAGTTACATTGCTTTTTTTTTTTTGGGAAATTATAAAAAAATAGGTAAAAAAATGGTATATAGTACAAGTAGTCATTATTAAATTTTTATTATTCAATTAGTCAAATAAATTATGTTTGGATAAAATTATCCTTGAATCCAATTCATAATATCAAAAAATAATGATTTTCACACACTAAATACGCCCACCTAATGTTGGTAGTTGATCGAATACATTGTGTGCTATATTAATATATGCGATTTTAATAAAATCTTACATATTTAATCCTCATCATTCTACTTAAATATTAACCAAGTGAATTTCTTTCTTCAATTTCATATCTTGTTATTCATCTTTAAATTACTTATATTTTATGACTTTGAGAGATGAAAAGATGGAGGAAAGAGGAAGAGAGAGGAATATTTGAAGGAAGAAGAATGGTAAGATGGTCTAAAATGAGGTTAGATGACTAGAATAAATTAAAAGAAAACTAATAATAGCTATTTGAGAAAAGAGCTCCTAAAATTTACATCATTGAGCTAATTTCCCGATTATTTTGCATCTCCGGCGAGTTCTTAAAATGATTTTTTTTGGATAAAAATAATCTATATATATATATATATATATATATATAAAAGTTATAATATATATTAAAAATTAAAATTTAATTGGATTCACGAACCCTAATTTTGGGTCGAATTTATGGCCCCAATCAACCGTCTATATATATCGACTCTCTTCAGGACCACCTATATATATAGGCTATGTTCGGTATTGCAATTTAAAAAAATGTGGTGAATAAACAATAATATGTAATTGTATCTCATGTTAACAAAATTATTGTTGAGTACTTTTAAAATATTTTGTAAAACTCAATTTTTAAAAGAGATTACGATTAATTATCATAATTTTAATAAATAATCAAATACTTAAAATTTATATTTTAACCCAAATTATAATTATGTGATCTCATCATATATCAAATCACAATACTAAACAATGCCATAATAATTCTAAAGAGATACCAAGTAGTCATTGTGACGAGAGGTTCCAATAACAACACAAAGCATGTGGTGTAATAGATACCTGAATTTGGCATGAGCCAGAAATCTACCCACTAATCAGAACCCAAAGCATGGGGTGTATTAGACAATTGAGTTTTGCATGAGTTTGAAAATATACTCCGCGAATTGAAGGGAAACGGACGTACGTGACCCTCTTTAAGAAGTAGCAATCCAAGCATTATGATGGGGTTCAATTAAATTAATTGAGATGAGAAATAGGGAAATAAATTGGCATCAAAATGCTAATAATAACTAACTAATACGACGTATAAATAAAGATAATTAAAAAAAAAATTAAAACCCTAATTTTTTTAATAATAAAGATATAAAAATATAATTATTAGACATTATACTTATTTTTATATATTATTAGATATTATAAAAAAATCTATATTTATTTTTATATAATAAAATAATAAAATTATAATTATTAAAGATTATATTAAGCTCATCAACATCAACATCACCAATTAATTAATTATTTATTTAAGCATACACATAATTAATTAATTAATGACAAAATAAACTAATCTTACTCACATATATGCATCATAATCAACTAACAACAAATTAACTAACTAACAAAATATACATAATAAACATAATTATAAAAAATTAAACTCTAATTTTTGAGAGAGATTAAACTTAAATTAATTAAGTGAGAGTGATTCAAATATAATGAAAAGAAAAAAAAGAGATGGAATAAAAATTACCTTGTGGAAAAGTTAGAGTTTTGTTGAAAATTTGCAGGAAAATTGTGACTAAAACTTGAATATAAGAGAAAGAGTAGAGGAGAAAGAAGTGTTGGTGGTTTTGGGATTTTAACAAACTTTTAGCGTTGAAGTAGTAAAATTCGACGCTAAATGTTAAGCTTTTAGCGTCGAAATTTTTTTCGACGCTAAAGGTAATAGGATTGTCGTTGGGTTTGTCAGAACCTTTAGCTTCGAAATAAAAATCAACGCAAAAGTTACTATTTTTAGCGTCGCTATTGTACTTCAACGCAAATTTTTAAGCTTTTAGCGTCGAAATTTATTTTCGACGCTAAAGGGTTGAATCTTCAGGGTCGAATTTGAATATCGACGCTAAAGATTTGAACTTTTAGCGTCGAAATATAATATCAACGCTAAAGATTCGACCCTTTAGCGTCGACTTTATGATTCGGCGCTAAAAATTTTTTAGCATCGAAATAAAAATTCGACGCTAAATTATTTATTAGCGTCGAACATCTTTTTGATGCTAAAATTTTGGATGCTAAATATATCTTTTCTTGTAGTGAAATGAATTGGCATCAAAATGATAATCATAACTATAGATATGTCTAGCTCAAACGAGCTTATTTTCTTAATTATAATATACATTACTGACTCTACCATTATGATGTGGTTGATCAACGACGGCTGCACCGATGATGATAACCATAGGATCAGGCTGTTAGCGTATCATGTTTTGTTATAAGATGCCGTTTTGAAGTTATAATGCTTGCTTAAGAAAGTTCTTTAAGGGTTTATATTGTGAATCAAGAATTATTACGTCAACAATGATATTATTTATCTTTTAGTGTGTTTGTTCTATTTTTTGTGTCACTATCATCACTGTTTTTTTAATAGTTCAGAAGTGAATTTTTTTATATAGGTTTCAGTCCTTCAATATTCAGAACCTGACCATAGAACCTAATTTTTGGAATTGAAAATATATAACCGAATTAATATTAAATTAATTTAGAATATGTGGTTTCTTTGGAGCAATTTTTTTCAATATTAGATTAAGTAAATTTGAGTAATGAATTACAAGTTTCATTTTTTCAGTATGTTTTCAAAAATTGAGAAGAGTAAGAGAGAAGGTAATCACTCCCATCTCTATAGGTTTCTCATTTTAAGTTAGATACATACTAACTTTTAATTTATAAAACCTCACAACCTAACACATATTTTGGTGCAACAGAGAGTTGAAAAGCTAGTATATTCTCTTTTCGTTGTCAAAACAAGGTAACTCACAACCGAATTAGAATCGATAAATAAAATATCTTATTTAATAAAGTAGGTTCTTATTCCTAATAGTTAGGAATTTGTGTTGAGTTTTTTTTTTTTTTTTTTAATAATAAATTGTGATTTTTTTTTATGTGAGCTGCTATTTATTTTGAAAATCAAATCAAATTTACCGGTCGAACAGAAAACAACCATGAATCTGGTCCGAGTAAACATTCAAAACCACCAGTTAAAAAATCGTTCAACCACCGGTTCAATTTTAAAACATTGCTACTTAAAACCTGCCCTATTAATTATGGTGCAAGATTGCACTTCTTGGTTGTTTAATTTCAACCGTCCATCCTTAATTTGGCCCTTTTTATTATTATTATTATTATTGTTGATGGTGATTTTTTACAAGTAAGGTAATTGAACAGTTCGGCAAGGGCAGAGAGAGAATTTCCTCCCTTTTTGGAAGATCAGATGTTCAGAGGGTTTGATTTGTTCCTCAGCAGGGAAGAGAGTCCAGACACAGTTTCCCGGATCTGGCCAACCAGGGGACACAACGCGGTGTAGATTTCAGAGATCGACAACCTCAGAGCCGAGGCTGACCACAGTAGACCGGCGGCTCGGTTTGGTTGTATCTTACCTTCTGGAGCAAGTTGATGAGCTCAGATATTTTGGGTTAAGACGAGAATAGTTTGGGTAGTTTCGGCAGATCATCTTTCCGACCTCTGGAAGACCGACGTGTGAACAGAGTAGTTTGAACTCCTAATTGTGGTATGTATCACCGCATGGGATCTTTCCAGGCTGACACCATTATTGTTGTGTGTGGCAGTGTGTAAAGTAAGGTGATGTGACAAGCCGTCAGATGACAAGTTTGCTTTCAGCGAAGACAGTTTTGGGGCAGATAACCCGTCAATCAATCGGAAGTTCACGTGGGTGACATCATGGAAGCATGGGAATAGTGTTGTAACTCATTGAGTATATAAAGGAGAGTTAGTTTCATTTGTAGGGGATAACGAAATATGTAACAAAAAGAGGGAGCACTACTTGTAAGAACTCGAAAGGCAAACAGTTCGGTTATGCTTGGATTTTCCTTGAAAACAGGTCGGCCGAACTAGTTTTCGTAATAAAAACAACACCCCACTTTGTGTCCGTGGACGTAGGCTGGACTTGCTCCGCTGAACCACGTTAAACTCTCTTGTCGATTTTTGTGTTTTCTTTGCCTTTTTGCTACATTTGCTTTTGGTCTCCCATAACCAAACAAATTCAAGGTTGAAGGAGGATTGTCTCGGGAGAGTTATCTCGAAACTGCCACTGGGACGAAAATCACCCGTCAACAATTCTAAACAAATGATACATATACACTTTTTTTTAATCATTGGAAATTGCACCACTAAACCACTCGTTCTGAGCTTAAGCGGAGCAGGTAAAATCTATGAATATCTCAAACTCTTACAAGAAACGCACTCTCTAGATTTGAATCCAGGACCTCTAGGTGAAATCCTGAGCCCTACACTACCAAACCACACCTCTTGAGGCCAATGATGTTGTGATTCACCGATCACTCTTGGAGTGTTTTTGAGGAAAAACCGAATGCAATTTTATTACTTCAAAAATAAAATTCAAGTTTACAAACTAGAAACTTAAAAACCTCACAAACTCTCTCTATACATGTACTCAACTCTTTGGGATGCCTTAACACTTATCTGGGGGCTCAAATTTATAGTGCCAAAACCGTGTGAACAGTGTCACATGGTTTGGCAACTCATTCACAGCTTCATGCAAGTTGTTGAACACACACACACACACACGTTGCTTCTACTTTCGGCGCCTTGCATGCATGTGTATGCTGGCTCTGGCTGGCAACCAATGAAGACAGAACAATGATTGCTGGATCTCAAAATTCTCCCCCTCCAGCTGCATATGAAGCAATCGTCATCTGACAGCTATCCCAGTTATGTCTCTGCACAACTCTAGCTTGTCTCGAGTAACCACTTTTGTTAACATGTCGGCTGGATTCTCATCTGTATGGATCTTCACTAGTCTCAACAGTTGTTGATCCATCACTTCGTGTATCCAGTGATAGCGAATATCAATATGTTTTGTCCGGGAATGATACATTGAATTTTTTCTCAAGTCTAGAGCACTCTGACTATCACAATGTATCTTGTATTCCGTTTGCTTGATCCCTAACTCTTGGAGAAAACGCTTTAGCCACAACATTTCTTTTCATGCCTCAGCTATAGCGATGTACTCAGCCTCTGTTGTGGATAATGCAATACACCTCTGCAATCTTGACTGCCATGACACAGCTCCCCCTGCAAAAGTATAAATGAATCTTGGTGTAGATTTCCTACCATCAAGATCTCCTGCCATATCTGAATCTGTATAGCCTTCCAAGATCGGATCAGCTCCCCCGTAACACAGAAGAAACTTCGTTGTACCCTTGAGGTACCTGAGAATCCATTTGACTGCCTCCCAGTGTTGCTTTCCAAGGTTAGAGAGAAAACGGCTCACTACACCTACTGCGTGTACAATATCTGACCTGATACATACCATTGCATACATTAGGCTTCCAACAGCTGAAGAATATGGTATTGCTGACATTTCCTTTATCTCTTTCTTGGATGAGGGGCACGAACTCTTGCTCAGTTTGAAATGGTGCGCTAGCGGAACGCTGACCGGTTTGGCTTTCTTTATATCGAACCTTCTGATTACCCGTTCAATATACCTCTCATGTGAAAGCCACAACTTATTGTTCTGTCTGTCACGAACAATCTCCATTCCCAAAATCTGTTGAGCTGGTCCTAAGTCTTTCATGTCGAAAGCCTTAGAGAGTTACTTCTTCAGCTGGCCGATCTTCGCTGTTTCTTGTCCAAAAATCAACATGTCATCTACATACAGTAGAAGAGCAACGAAATTTCCATATGGAAACCTCTGAATGTATACACACTGATCTGCTGCAGTTCTTTTGTAGCCTTGACCCACCATGAATGAGTCGAACTTCTTGTACTATTGCCTCGGTGCTTGCTTGAGCCCGTACAAGCTCTTTTTCAGCTTGCAAACAAGGTTTTCTTTTCCTGAAACCTTGAATCCTTCTGGCTGCTCCATGTAGATTTCTTCATTTAGATCACCATGAAGAAATGATGTTTTGACATCCATCTGTTCAAGCTCCAAGTTCAATCTGGCTACCAATTCTAGGATGACTCGAATTGAAGCCATTTTTACCACTGGTGAAAAGATCTCATCAAAGTCAATTCCTTTTTTTCTGTAGGAATCCTTTGACAACTAGCTGAGCTTTGTGTTTCACCATTTTTCCGCTGCCATCTTTCTTGAGCTTGAATACCCATTTGTTCTTCAGTGCCTTTATTCCATGTGGGAGCTTGACTATCTCATAAGTGTTGTTTTTCTGCAGAGATTCCATCTCATCCTGCATTGCGTGCATCCATTTGTCTTTGTCATTATGAGATACCGCTTCGTTGAAGGTTTCTGGCTCCCTCTCGTCAGTAAGCAGAATGTATTCTGATCCTGAGTATCTGGCTGATGGAATCCGGCCTCTCTCGGATCTTCGTACTGGAGGTTCTGGCTGTCTGTTGTCATCCGGATCTGTGGATGATCCTGAAGCCTCTGATGAAGCAGGATGCAGCTCCCCCTGCTCAACACCTCTTTCATTCTCTGGTTCTGCTTATGGTATGTCTTGTACCCCATCATCATCTGTGGCCACTGGTGTTGGTGCTGGGGTTGTGTCTGGATTTTCATCAACATTGTCGGCACTGGTTCTAGAAGGCATCTTGGGCTTTTCAATGTCTTATATTGTCTGGTCTTCGAGAAACACTACATCCCTACTTCTGATGACCTTCCTTTCATTTGGGTCTCATAGCCTGTATCCAAATTCCTCGTCTCCATAGCCTATGAAGATGCATGGATTAGTCCTTGCATCGAGCTTCTGCCTGAGCTTCTTGGATACATGTGCAAATGCTACACATCCGAATATTCTGAGGTGAGAATATGAGGGATTCTTACTAGACCACACTTTCTCCGGAATCTCGAAGTTCAACGGTACAGATGATGATCTGTTGATCAGGTAGCAGGTGGCACGAACAGCTTCTCCCCATAATGGCTTTGGCAGCTTAGCCATGCTGATCATACTTCTGACTTTCTCCATAATGGTGCGGTTCATTCTTTCGGCGACACCATTGTATTGTGGGGTGCGTGGAACAGTCCTCTCGTGTCTGACCGGTGCTTACACACGCGTATAACGCAAGCACACGTATCGTTCAAGTAGTATAAAAATATTGATCCCACGAGGACTTAATATCTAATCTATTAATTTTATGAGGTCAAATGATTACTAGTATCTAACAGGTTGTTTTATTGATTTAAAATGGTGACGATTCTAAATTTAAAAACAAGTAAATAAAATTTTTCGAAAGTAGGTTTTAAGAAAATTCAATATTAAAAACTATCTAGGGTTGTGATTTCTTCCAATATCATTTTAAAGATGAAGTGGTTATCTTAAAGTTGGGAAATATATTGATTTATTAACCTGGAACACTAAATTATGTGTAAGCCTCTGTCGATGGTCAGACACAAATACCCAGTTTAACCCAATTGAACCATATGTCTATGTCAACCAAATTATCTGGATTCATTAAGTTTAAGTTCCAATTATGGCTACCCCCGCCCGACAGGTATATGTCTATCTTGTAAGGAAATCTATTAAAGGGTTATCTATCCTCAAGGAAGATCGTGGACTATTGAGTCTAAGGTCTTACACTTAAAATCCCTATGTCTAGTTCATTTTAAGTTTCCCAGTTTAATTTTATTAATGGTCAGTTAATGAAAAAGCATTAAGATTAAGACTCAATAAATAAATCTTTATATTACCCAAGCTATAATATAACCCCTTTTAAACCAGTGATATTGGATTTCATCACAACCTCAGATAACTGGCTTAGTTACGACACATATTTGCGGGTAGTAAAAAAAACTTAAATAAAATAAAAGACATAAAGTAAAATACTTAAAATTAACTACTGAAAATTAAATACTGAAAAGTAAATGCTGAAATTAAATACTAAAAATTAAATGCTGAAAGTAAATTGCTGAAAAGTAAATTGCTGAAAGTAAATTACTGAAAGGTAAAAATGAAAATAAAGAAAGAAAAGTACTATGCGTAAAAGTAAATTGCGGAAAGTAAAAACTGAAAAGTAAAGAAAAGAAAGTGCGAAAGCGGAAATTAATTACTGAAAGCTGTAAATAAACAAACAAGATACAATCTTCTTAGTATTCTTAAGGAATTCCTTAGAAGAAAGTATGAATTTTACAAATGAAATGGCTTGGTATTTATAGGCAAAATTTTGCCTCCATCAAATCATCCACCAAATCAATTATTAATTGATCCACTAATTGCTCCACTAATTGCTTATCAAATCCATTATTAATTGCTCCACTAATTGCTTATCATGTTTGGTGGTGATTTGATAATTTTTATTATTTATTTATTAATTTATTTTTTGCTTTGAAAATGACTTTAATAATTACACAAAACACACTTCTGGATGGTTCATCAATTTCTGGCATGAAATCTTCATAATTCGAAATTATTTTGTCTGTCAAAGTTGTATATCTTTGATTCTTCTTTAATCTGGCACTTGAATCAGCTCAATCCGATATCGGAGTAAAAGGTTATGCCCAAAATACGACAGATGCGCAAAACTGGAATTTCCAAAACTGCACTTCGTTAAAACGCCCTTTCAAGTTTCCAATCTCCAAAATTAATATGTTAAGTCCAATTTTTGCCATTATTTGACCCACATTTCATCCTAAATGATTTCATTATGTCCCAATATTATTTTATCTGCAAAATAAACTAAAACACATCAAAACGTTCATCAAACCCGAGAAACTAAACAAAATATTACGTAAAAGGGGCGGTAAATATTGATATATATCTCGCTCATCACACCCCCAAAGCTAACATTTTGCTAGTCCTCGAGTAAAACAATAAAATAAAATACAAGAAACAATTAAAATTAAACTAAGTCACTTTCGTAGGATCACGGTTGCATTTAGCGTATGCAACAAGCCTTTAAACCCCTAGGTGTCCCTAGTGGACGAATTGTAGTCTCGTGAGGGTTTACAGCAAAGATACCCACAAACATTTTACAGAAGTAAAAAGGTAGTAAAACTAATGGACACAAAAGCAAAAACCAGGAAAAAGAGAATAAAGAAGTTAGTGACTAATCAAGTGAAACTTCTACTTCAAGTTACTAGTTGTTTTCTTTCTTTCTAAATTACTGAATAAATAAATTCTCTGTTTATATTTACCATTCTCCATATGCACAGCCGACAAACTATTAATCAACTCATTTTTTCCCACAACAGTCACAAGTGTAGTTGATAAGAGGGTAATATTTTTGTCCTAAAGTTTTATCAGAATTCACATCTTTTTGCAGCAATGGAATAAGTTTTCTGAATTTTCTGATTTTCTCTTTGATTTTTGATTTTTTTTTTTATTTATATACAATATCTTCCGTCTATGTAGCGAGCTTGGGTCGGTGACTCCCAAACCAGTTGGCTTTAGGGCACCAAGTGTTAAGACACCCCTACAGACTTAATTACTCAGACTTCAGATATATATATTTTTGCAGCATCTTTGATCCATGTAACGAGCTTTGGGCCAGTGACTCCCAAATCAGTTGGTTTTAGGGCACTAGGTGTTAAAACACCTTTACAGACTTAATAACTCGGATCTCAGATGTTTTTTTTTTACTCCATTGCTTTTTTAGATGCTTCCTCCAATTAAACTAGAGCACTGAATATTACAAACTTTTCAATTTTAGTTCATGTCCGTATGTTACTATGTATGTTGATAATATCTACTACTGAACATATGAAGATCCATTTTAGTCAATTTTATGGAGAATTTACAAATTAAATAATTCAAAATGATATAAACAAAAATTAACTTGTTCCGATATAGGTTTGAGATACGTATCAGGAGTGGAAACTCCTTACTCATCTATCTCTAACCAATTTCACCCTTTTTAGTCAAAATAAAAACACAAAAACACAAAAAAAATTTGTAATTTTTGAACAAATTTCAATTTTTTTTGTATTTTTCGAAAAAATTTGGACTAAAAATAAAAAGAACACACAAACTAAAAACAAGGTACTGATCAACTAATTCCCTCCCCCAAACCTAAATGAGACATTGTCCCCAATGTCTTAAACAGTAGAAGAAGAGTTTAGAAGGTAGTATCTGGTTAGCTGAAATTCTACAAGAAATTAAAGGTTAAGATCCAGATTAATCCTACGCCTCTTACCACGATCGTCCTCGGACCAATTTATCTTTGAAAGGATAGGGTCAACTTGTGGTTCATAAGCTAAGAGTTGGTCAATTAAATCCGGAGCAGTTCTGGCAGTAAAGAGTAGTTCTTTCAATGGTTTGACACGAACTCATTTCTCCGGGCATCATCAAGAAACACACAAAGAAAATCATAAAATCCATCAACGTTAAACAGCCCACCCAATTGGTTTCTGGTGTATGTTCAAGTTCGCCCAAATAGCACTATAAAAATTTCCTCTAATGTACCCAAGCCACCTGGCAAAGCAATAAAAGCATCAGCACGGTTAATCATTTCTACCAGTCGTTCAGACATACCTGGCACAATCAGTTCCTCTCCGTTTGATGGTTCAATAAGACTTGCTTCTGCCAAGGGTTTTTGGGATGATTCCCAAAACGTGACTGCCTCCTTCTTGTACGACCTTTGAAACGATAACCCATAGTCCAAGATTGCCTCCGCCATATATTAAGTGCATATTTCTTGCAGCTAAGACTCTACCCAATTATTGTGCTGCTTTACGTATTGTGGCTACACCAACACCAAACTACTACCGCAAAACACACAGATGTTTTCAACTCGTCTTCTTGAAGTGGCTTCCATTTTTATATGTATTTCTTTCTCAACTCTGGATGCCTTCAAAAGTACAATGACGGGCTGAATTTATAGTACCTGAAAAGGGTGAGTAAAAATAGCACAAGTATCTTCCAGAGGATGATTAGTAGCGAAATAATATCGTGATAGTCAAAAAGGTCTGGATCATGCGGAGGAAGAAAAAAAGAAAACAACAAAAAAACAAATCACAATTATTAAGAAAAGACAAAGAGATATAATATTTACAAGAAAAGTAACGGCTTGATTGACGTCTATGCGTCAGGGACAAGCTTCCCATCCAATTTTCTTATAAACTGGCAAATAGGGTCTTTTGAGTCAGATTCCCAAGACTTAATTGTTGTCTTTCTTTTTGGAATTGTGTATGTAATTTGCGAATGGCTATGTGAACATATCCACTGGGATGCGTCTCAAGAGTTGAAGATATATCATCTAAAGACTCCTTACTCAAGCCATCCCTAATGAATTTAATTTTGTCTTTCGCGATTATCAGACACCATTCCTAAAGAACGACAACGAGTATTGCAATTCCAGCGTGCACATTTGTAACAAACACCCATTGTTTAGCTCTACGTTTCTTTCCATAGGTGCTTCTTCCAAAACCAGGCAGATGTGAAATAAAAGAGTCAGAAGACTCACCTGCCAATCGGACTCGTTCTTTAATTACCCAACGAATGTCATTAGGAACACCATGGATTGTTAGTAGTCTCATCCGTTCCAAGCGAGCTTTGTAGACTTTCATCAGAGAGTTTGAGAGGGAGAGAAGGAAATTGTTTGTGAAGATTTACGAGAACTTCTTCCATCCTGAAATGTCTTAATCTGCAAAAACTAAACACACAAAATTTAAATCACACCAAATCACAATATATATAAAAATTGCATGGGTTGCCTCCCTACAAGCGCTAAGTTTAATCGTCGTCAGCTAGACGTGACTTCTCGAATGTTAAGCTGGATCAGAAAGTGTTCTCAAATGATTCTCCCCAGTAGTGCTTGACACGCTTGTTTTTAACCTTGAAATTTTTGTTGGAGTCTGGATCATGTATCTCAACGGCTCTGTCTCGTAAAACATTGGTGATCACAAAAGGACCTGACCACCGTGATTTTGGCTTCCATGGGAAGAATTTGACCCTTGATTTGTTTAAAAGTACCTTCTGCCCTGGTTCCAGTTGTATGCGCACTAACTTCTCATCCTGTCTCTTCTTGGCATTTTCTTTGTAAAATTTGGCATCCTCAAAAGGCTGATTGTGAAATTCCTCCAATTCGTTGAGCTGGTGGAACTTTTTCTTATGTTACTTGTAGTGCCAAGAATAGGCTTCTTCAGTACGCAGTGCGCTTTATCTTCAGGCTCCACAGGTAATTGACATGCTTTAAGTTTGTCAATATAACTTTGTCTTTCATCAGAGTTCTGAACGGTACTATGATGTATCACATCAAGTCTGAAACATTCCTCATTCTTTTCATCATCTGGGAAATTCATGGCTTTGAAAACATTGAATGTTACTTCTTGGTCTTGTACCCTCATGGTTAGTTCTCCTTTTTGTACATCAATAATGGTTCGACCTGTAGCCAAGAATGGTCTCCCGAGGATGATTGGCACGTCTGTGTCTTCCTCCATATCGAGGATAATAAAATCTGCTGGGAAAATGAATTTGTCAACCTTGACCAGCACATCCTCAACTACGCCTCTTGGAAATACGAGCGTTCTATCAACAAGTTGTAGTGAGACTGAAGTGGGCATTGTTTCTCCAATCTACAGTTTCCTGAAAATAAAAAAGGCATCAAATTAACACTCGCACTAAATCACACAGAGCCTTACCGAAGTCATGTTCTCCTATGGTACAAGGAACAGTGAAACTGCCAAGATCTTCAACTTTGGAGGAAGTTTTCTCTGAATGATGGCGCTGCATTCTTCTGATAATGCTATTGTCTCATAATCTCCCATCATTCTCGCGCTTTCGTGAAAGAATGTCTTTCATGAATTTGGCATAGCTGGGCATTTGTTCCAACGCTTCTGCAAATGGAATGTTGATATGAAGATTTTTGAACACCTCCAAGAATCGAGCAAACTGCTTGTCCAGTTTATTCTTCTGAAGATGTTGAGGAAAAGCTGGAGATGGAATGATCTGTTCTTTTTCCTTTGCTTCTTTTTCCTCCATCTGTTGCTTTGTTTCTTTTGGAAAATCTTCAATTGTTGTTGCCTTGATTCCAACATCTTTATTGATTTCAGTACCGCTTTTTAACATGATGGCATGACATTGCTCACCCCATGTTCCTTGGATTTGGCTCTGTGTTGCTAGGAAGGATACCTAGCGGTTGTAACTCTAAGCATTGGCCAGTTGTCCAATTTGATTCTCCAGTGCTTTAATACAAGCTGATTGACTTTGAATTAATGCTGCTTGGGATTGAAACATAACATCATATCTTGCTGCTTGAGATTGAAACATAGCATCATATCTTGCTGCTTGAGAGTCGTGTTTTGCTTCTATCTTTTTCAAGTGGGTCAACACTTCTGTTATTCCTGTTTCATTTGCCTGTTCCTGGCTTTTGTTCTGTTGTTGGAATCCGGGTGGTGGATTGTTCATTTGCCCTGAATTGTTGCTCCATGCGAAATTGGGATGATTCCTCCACCCTGGGTTGTAGGTGTTGGAATATGGATTGTTCCCCTGTCTGTTGAAATTATTGACATAATTCACCGTTTCTTTATGTTGGTTGAAAGATTCTGACTCAGGTGCTCCTCCAAATGGTGAACTTGTGGATCCACCATTAAATTTTATGTTAAGAGTTTCCAGATTTTTGCAAATCACATCCAGCTTGGAATTAAGTGCTGTGTTGGCTCCAACTTCATAAATTCCTGCAATTCTTTGGATCATGCTCCTTTTCTGTTGGCCATAAAGAATTTTTGTTGGCCATTTCTTCGATTAGGTCCCAGACTTCATCTTCTCCTTTTGCCATTAAAGCTCCTCCAGCAGCAGCATCGATTGTGGTTCTCATTATTCCAGAAAGTCCATTATAGAATGTTTGGACTTGAAGCCATTTTGGAATCTCATGGTGAGGACATTTCCGAAACAAATCTTTGTACCTTTCCCAAGATTCGCAGAGGGATTCTGAATTTTATTGTAAAAAGGATGTGATGTCATTCCTCAGCTTTCCGGTTCTGGCTGGTGGAAAGTACTTTGTAAGAAATTTGGTGGCTAAAGTGTTCCAAGTTGTGATAGAACCTGCTGGTAGTGAATGTAGCCAAGCTTTAGCTCTGTCCTTCAAGGAGTATGGGAAAACACGCAGTCTCATTGCTTCTTCTGATGCTCTGTTGTAGTTGAAAGTACCGCAAACTTCCATGAAGTTACTGATGTGGACATTAGGATCTTCAGTTGCATTCCCCCCGAACTGAACTGACTGCTGAATCATCTGAATGCATGTTTTGATGTCAAACGCATTTTCTGGTAAGGGAGGAAGTACAATACATGAAATGAGTTTGTCAACCACCGGAATGGTTCTATCTCGAATGGGAATTGGTGGTGCAACCTCCAACGGTTCAGGTTCCATGTTGACTAAAGCTTCTTGGCCTTCTCGTATTTCCCTTCTCAATTGTCTGATGGTTCTTTCAATTTCTGGGTTAAGCGGTCGGAGTTCAAATCTTCTGGTTCGTCTCATGAAGTTTCTGAGAACCTGAAACACAAGAAAACAAAAATAATAAGAAATTAGATACAAATAACGTACCTAACCCCTAAACTAATAGTAAAAGATAAATAAGTCCCCGGCAACGACGCCAAAAATTTGACCGGTGCTTACACACGCGTATAACGCAAGCGCACGTATCGTTCAAGTAGTATAAAAATATCGATCCCACGAGGACTTAATATCTAATCTATTAATTTTATGAGGTCAAATGATTACTAGTATCTAACAGGTTGTTTGATTGATTTGAAATGGTGACGATTCTAAATTTAAAAACAAGTAAATAAAATTTTTCGAAAGTAGGTTTTAAGAAAATTCAATATTAAAAACTATATAGGGTTGTGATTTCTTCCAATATCATTTTAAAGATGAAGTGGTTATCTTAAAGTTGGGTAGTATATTGATTTATTAACCTGGAACACTAAATTATGTGTAAGCCTATGTCGATGGTCAGACACAAATACCCAGTTTAACCCAATTGAACCATATGTCTATGTCAACCAAATTATCTGGATTCATTAAGTTTAAGTTCCAATTATGGCTACCCCCGCCCGACAAGTATATGTCTATCTTGTAAGGAAATCTATTAAATGGTTATCTATCCTCAAGGAAGATCGTGGACTATTGAGTCTAAGGTCTTAAACTTAAAATCTCTATGTCTAGTTCATTTTAAGTTTCCCAGTTCAATTTTATTAATGGTCAGTTAATGAAAAAGTATTAAGATTAAGACTCAATAAATAAATCTTATATTACCCAAGCTATAATCTAACCTATTTTAAACCGGTGATATTAGATTTCACCACAAACCCAGATAACTGGCTTAGTTACGACACATATTTGTGGGTAGTAAAAAAAACTTAAATAAAATAAAAGACATAAAGTAAAATACTTAAAATTAAATACTGAAAATTAAATACTGAAAAGTAAATGCTGAAATTAAATACTGAAAATTAAATGCTGAAAGTAAATTGCTGAAAGTAAATTGCTGAAAAGTAAATTGCTGAAAAGTAAATTGCTGAAAGTAAATTACTGAAAAGTAAAAACTGAAAATTAAAGAAATAAAAGTACTGTGCGTAAAAGTAAATTGCGGAAAGTAAAAACTGAAAAGTAAAGAAAAGAAAGTGCGAAAGCGGAAATTAATTACTGAAAGCTGTAAATAAACAAACAAGATACAATCTTCTTAGTATTCTTAAGGAATTCCTTAGAAGAAAGTATGAATTTTACAAATGAAATGGCTTGGTATTTATAGGCAAAATTTTGCCTCCATCAAATCATCCACCAAATCAATTATTAATTGCTCCACTAATTGCTCCACTAATTGCTTATCCAAATCCATTATTAATTGCTCCACTAATTGCTTATCATGTTTGGTGGTGATTTGATAATTTTTATTATTTATTTATTAATTTATTTTTTGCTTTGAAAATGACTTTAATAATTACACACAACATACTTCTGGCTGGTTCATCAATTTCGGGCATGAAATCTTCAGAATTAGAAATTATTTTGTCTTTCAAAGTTGTATATATTTGATTCTTCTTTAATCTGGCACTTGAATCAGCTCAATCCGATATTGGAGTAAAAAGTTATGCCCAAAATACAACAGATGCGCAAAACTAGAATTTCCAAAACTGCACTTCGTTAAAACGCCCTTTCAAGTTTCCAATCTCCAAAATTAATATGTCAAGTCCAATTTTTGCCCTTATTTGACCCACATTTCATCCTAAATGATTTCATTGTGTCCCAATATTATTTTATCTGCAAAATAAACTAAAACACATCAAAACGTTCATCAAACCCGAGAAACTAAATAAAATATTAAGTAAAAGGGGCGGTAAATATTGATATATTTTTCGCTCATCAGTGTCGAATGCCGTGACTTCCACAGTAGGCATCGAACTCCCTGGAAGTATATTCACCTCCATTGTCTGTGCGAAGGCACTTCCGTTTCTTCCCTATTTCACGCTCGACAATGGCATGGAACAGTTTGAAATAGTCCATGACCTGATAATTTGTTTTCAGAAAATACACCCATACTTTCCGAGAAGCATCGTCAATAAAAGTCAGAAAATATTTGTTACCGCCTAGTGAGTTTACCTCCAAGGGACCACATACATCAGAGTACACCAGACTGAGTAACTCTGATTTCTTTGTAGGAGAGAAATTGAAAGAGACTATGTGTTGCTTACCGAATAGACAGTGGTTGCAAGGATCCAGAGCATCATTTTTGGAGACAGTGATTAGATCCTTCTTTGTCAAGGTAGACAACCCTCTTTCACTCATGTGACCGAGTCTTTAGTGCCACAGATTCTGAGAAGTCTCTGGTTCAGCTACATTTAGGCTTTCTGCACAAATCTTCACATGAGTCTTGTATAAGGTTCCACAGATATGTCCTCGGGCGATGACCATGACACCTTTTATCATCCTCCAAGTGCCATTGCTGAAGTGGCTAGCATAGCCCTGTTTGTCAAGGGCTACCCCCGAGAGTAAGTTGAGCCGAAGTTCTGGAACATGTCTGACATCCTTCAGGGTTATTGTATACCCTGCATTTCTCCGCAAATGTATTTCACCAATTCCCACAATCTGAGAAGAACTGGTATTCCCCATCTTCACTGCTTCAAAGTCTCCTGCTTTGTATGTTGTGAAGAAATCTCTGTGAGGAGTGACGTGGTAGGATGCTGCAGTATCTACCACCCACTCGACAACCTGAGTTGAGGTGTGAAGGCATGCTTCTTCATGGCCGGAGCATATAGCTACATCTACCGTGGTAACTACTAGTGTCTCCGCGTCATTCTTCTTTGGCTGGTTGTTGCCTTGTCCCTGCTCCCGTTGCAGTTTCCAGCAATTTTTCTTCAGGTGGCCTTCAATGCCACAGTGGAAGCACTTGTATGTCTTTTTCTTGTCCTTGGATCTACCCATGCTTTTGCTTCTTCCTCTCCTCTCACCTTGATGTTTCTCCTGTTGTCTTCCTCGTTGCTCCGAGACAAGGGATTCTGTTTGATCTGAGCCCACGTCTTTTCTTCTGGCTTCTTCATTTGACAGGGCATCTTTTACCATAGGCATGGTAAGTTTTCCTCCTGTATCTGAGTTGCTGAGAGTAACCACCAGAGTCTCCCAGCTATCAGGAAAAGAACTGAGTAGCAATAGGGCTTGAAATTCGTCTGCCAGTTGCATGTCTACTGCAGACAATTGGTTCACCAGGCTTTGAAACTCGTTGGTGTGTTCTGCAACGGAAGTTCCACTCCGCAGCTTCAGGTTCACCAAACGCCTCATGATTAAGGCTTTATTCCGAGCTGTTTTGGCCTGGAACATGTCTTCCAATTTCCTCCACATTTCATAAGCATCTGTGTCATGTGCTACATGGTGGAAGACATTATGGCCGATCCACTGCCTAATCTGACCCAAAGTTCTGTTGTTGAGTTTATTCCAGTCATACTCCTTAACAGACTCTGGTTTCACTCCCTTCAACTCGATGACATCAAATAAATCATTGCAATGCAAGAAATCTATCATCCGAGGTCTTCAGAGGAGTAATTAGTTGCAGCCAGTTTAATCATTGCACCAGAATTGTAATCTTCCATTTACATTTTAAGTTTTAAAGTTTAAAATGAAAATACACTAAAATCAGGGCTTAATTTCACAAATCTGAGGTCACCGTTGCGTCCGGAACGGTCGAAAATGGTGAAATAGACACTTTGTTGGTTTAAATCCTATACATGGGCAGATTTGTAAATTCCTAAAATTCTGGGGCAAAACTGTAAATTTCAAAACTTCAGGGGGCTAAATGAAATTTACCAGGCTGCTGACGTGGCGCTGAAGTGGCAGTGCTGCCGTGGAAAGTGGGACCGGCTGTGCTGACGTGGCAGCTAACGTGGCAGCTGACGTGGCAGCTGACATGGCAACCTAACGTGGCAGATGTGCTGACGTGGCGGATGACGTGGTGGCTGACTGGACGCTGACTGAGTGCTGACTGGTGCTGACGTGGCGGCTGACTGGACTCGTCTTCAACCTCCAGAGGCGCGTGTAGCGCGTGGGCGAGAAGCTTCTTCACTCGCCGGCGCGTGTTGGTGCGTGCGGCGTCTTCCGGCCTCCATTTGGTCCCCGCGAAATACCACCAAGCTCGTCTCGACGTGAACTAGCTGATGGTGCCCTCAAATTGGATTTTTGACAACTTTTTTCGGAACCGATTTTCCGATCGGAAGCTCTGTTATCCGGTTTTACGATCCCAAAGTACAACGGAAGCTCTGATACCACTTGTTGTGATTCACCGATCACTCTTGGAGTGTTTTTGAGGAAAAACCGAATGCAATTTTATTACTTCAAGAATAAAATTCAAGTTTACAAACTAGAAACTTAAAAACCTCACAAACTCTCTCTATACATTTACTCAACTCTTTGGGATGCCTAACACTTATCTGGGGGCTCAAATTTATAGTGCCAAAACCGTGTGAACAATGTCACACGGTTTGGCAACTCATTCACAGCTTCATGCAAGCTGCTGTTGAACACACACACGTTGCTTCTACTTTTGGCGCCTTGCATGCATGTGCATGCCGGCTCTGGCTGGCAACTAATGAAGACAGAACAATGCTTGCTGGATCTCACAAATGATACATATACACTCGAAGACATATCCACAAAATACACTCAAATAGTAAATTTAACGTGGGAAAATAATTAGAAATCAAATTATGGACAACAAATTATGCTTGGGCCGGTATTATGAGTATATGTGTATCATTATTCCTTTAATCTAGAGTAAATTTATCTTTGGGTATATTGTTCTAATGAAAACACGTCACCATGGACATCTTTACTTTTTATTATTATTTGTTGATGGTGTTTTCAAGCACTACAATATTTACAACAGCATGACAAAGACAAAAGGGTAATTTCCTTTCTCCGGTTGACTTCATGGTCAGACCGACCACTTCATGGTCAGACCGACCACTTCATGGTCAGACCGACCACATCATGAAGAGACCGACCACTTTGGTTCAGATGACCGAGCATTAAAGAGGGCGGAAAAGACACTCTCAGCATAGAAGGATCGCCATGACCGACCTCATGCATACCGACCAGATAGCAAGGCGTGTTCAGGAAAAGAGAGCCCCCTATCCTTTCGGATAATGTGACAAAATTATCCTACTATCACGGGAAAACTGGTGGAATTAGTATTTTGATAGGAGAAAAGGAGTAAAGGTAACTTGAAATTAGGAAACCTTGTAAGAAAAGGAGATTGGCTCAACTAGGAAGCCTTGTAGGAGAAGGAGTCTAAATTCTGTTATTATAAATAGGAGGGCAGGGCATGTGTAAAAAGACATCTGAAAATCATCACAAGAGTAAAAGATTCGAATTGTAAAGTCCCAATCTGTAAGAGCGAAAGAGAGGCCTGAGAAGTGTATTTGAGTAATAAAAGAGCACCACCTTGTTCTTTCCCGTGGACGTAGGTCGGATCCCAAAAATCCACCGAACCACGTTAAATCACTTTGTCTGATTGGCGTATTTTCTTGTTTTCCGCTAAATTTGCTTTTGGTCCCCCATAACCAAACAAATTCACAGTTGAAGGAGGATTCCCTCAGAGGTGATATTCCCATATTACCCTGAGACCAAAATCCACCGTCAACAGTTGGCGCCGTCTGTGGGGAACTTCAACAAAAAACAGTTCACGTGATAAGACAAATGGCGGAAGACGGAGATCACCAACCAGGAGGTCCGGCAATAGACTGGATGAGAAGAATGGAAGATAACATGAGAACTGTGATGGAACGACTAGAAAGAATGGGAGGAGCGGACAACGAGAAACCAGAAACCAGGGCCGACCAGAAGAGAAAAGAAAGGGAAAAAGGGAAAAGAATAGCAGATATAAGCGAGGACGAGGAACCTAGAAAAGAGGCCCTTATGGGGTAAGATCTGAAGTGGTGGGAAGAGAACCGCGATCAGAAGGCACATGGGAAGAAGAGGAGGAACAAACACCCGATCCCTCCTCCGACAGTTTTTACAACTCCAAAAGAGAAGATAGAAAGTACGACGAAGACATGCAGGAGACCTCCGAGCTCATGGAACGCCACACCCGGAACAACAGACGAACAGAAGGACACCGAAGGCGACACGGGGGGACAGCCCATGGAATAAAATCTTGGTTAAGAAAAGAGATGACCAGATGGGGAGAAGGCCTCAAGGTCGGCGCGGGAAACACCGGAGGCGAGGAAGAAAGGTCTCCCCTTGCGGAAGAGATAAAAACAGCACAGTTCCCAAAACGGTTTAAACATGCCGACCATAGCGCCATACAAAGGCCATTCCGACCCAAAGTCCCACATTGAGAATTTTGTCCTCCTGATGGAAGTACAGGGGGTAACGGGCGACACCGTATGCAAAGTATTTCCCTTAACTTTGGGTGGACCTGCCATCCTATGGTATAGAAGTCTGGCCCCGGGGAGCATCCAGAGCTTCTCCCAGCTAAAGAAATCGTTCATCCGACACTTCAAAGGAGCCTGCACCCCTAAAAAGACAATAGGAGAATTAAGGCTCATAAAACAGGGAGACGACGAAACACTAAGAAGCTTCATTGAAAGGTACCACAACGCCGTACTCGAGGTCGGAGGATACGAATCCCAAGAGGCCCTGGAAAGTCTGAAAGGAGCCCTAAGGGTCGGGAAACTCTGGACCCACTTGAGAATCCATGAAACGCCGGACTACGCTACGCGCACGCACTGGAGATAGCCAGGAAATACGTCCTGCTAGAAAGCGAAGAAAAAGTATCCCGGAGGGGGACAACCACCAGAGAAAGGTTGATAAGGAGGGAAGACCACCGGCGTCCGGAGAGAGAATTCCGAAAGTTCAACCCAAGACCCAAGGAATTCAAGCCGATGGCACAGAAGGACCAAGGAAAGAGACTCACAACTCAGGTAAACCACGTGGTTCGAGAGGAGACATATATCCCTTGAGCAAGCCACCAGGAGAAATCATCATGGAAATACGGGAGAAAGGTCTCTTAATAGAACCAGACCTCAGGAGGTTTCCCCCAGACAGAAAAAACAAAAGGTCTACTGCCTACATCACAACCTAAAAGGGCACACAACCGATGAGTGTAAGGATCTACGGGAACAGATGGAGGACCTAGCCCGGAACGGGTACCTGAACAATTACATCGACCACGAAACCATGGCCGCCAGACAAGGGCAAGGAATCGAGGGATAAACGTCATCGCAGGAGGGGCAACGCTGGCCGGAGACTCCAATCGGTCAAGAAAGAATTACAGCCGAGCACGGGGGACGGAGGTGCTAAAAACAGAAAAAATCCCAAACCCCCAAGGGAATCGGTCAACACCCATTATGTTCACCGATGAGGACGCTCAGGGGGTAAGTTTCCCCCACGATGACGCACTGATAATAAAAGCAACAATCGGCGGCACAGAAGTAGACCGAATCCTGGTGGATCCTGGGAGCGCGGTAGACATAATTTCCAAAGAGACATTGGAGGACCTGGGAGTAGAATACACAGCCCTAACCAAAGACAGCACCCCCCTGTACGGATTCGGGGGTTCAACGGTCATCCCCCTGGGAAAGATTCAGTTAGCAGTGACAATCGGGACTGCCCCCAAAACACGAACAGTCATGATAAACTTCACCGCGTAGACTGCATGGGCAGTTATCAAGTCATTGTCGGCCGCCCCTTCATGATGAAAACCAAGGCCGCAATGTCGTGTCATTACTTGAAATTGAAGTTCCCCACACGAGAAGGGATCGGAATCGTGTGCGGGAGCCAGAAAAAAGCCCGCAGCTGTTTCGCCACTTTCTCACGAGAAACCCTCTGCGTGGAAAGAGGCATCAAGAGAGACAGAGACGAGGATGATGAAAATACCAGGAAAACCCTGCTCCTCGGCCCGACAAAGCTGCACGGCTCGGATCAGCCGAAGAGTTGGAAGAAGTCAAATTATTCGGGCCAGAGAAGAACATAAAAATAGGAGGAAGTCTAGAAAAAACCCTAAGAAAAGACTTGTTGGAATGCCTGCAAAAGTACCCCGAGGTTTTTGCATGGGGACACGATGACATGCCCGGAATCGACCCAAAATTCATAAGCCATCGCTTAGCGGTGAACCCATTGCATAAGCCAGTAAAACAGAAGAGGAGAATATTCAACCAGGAGCGATGCGGAGCAATATCAACCGAGGTGGAAAAATTGCTGAAAGCCGGCTTCATCCGAGAAGTAAAATACCCAGAATGGGTGTCCAATGTGGTACTGGTGAAAAAATCTAACGGGAAGTGGAGAATGTGCGTAGATTTCACCGACCTCAACAAAGCATGTCCAAAAGACAGCTTTCCCCTCCCAAATATAGACCAACTGGTAGATACCACCGCTTGCCAAGGGCTGCTAAGCTTCATGGACGCCTTCTCAGGATACAATCAAGTCAAGATGTACCCTGCAGATGAGGAGAAGACCACCTTTATTACTGACCAAGGGCTATACTGCTATAAAGTAATGCCTTTTGGATTAAAAAACGCAGGGGCAACCTTCCAAAGACTGGTGAACAAAGTTTTCAAACCGCTCATCGGCACGACCATGCTGGTATATGTCGACGACATGATAACAATGTCAGAGGAACCAAGAGACCATATAGCCGACCTGAAGAAAACTTTCGAACTCCTGAGGAAGCACAATTTAAAGCTCAATCCAGAGAAGTGCACATTCGGGGTAGCCTCGGGAAAATTCCTAGGCTACATGGTGAGTTCACGAGGCATTGAAGCAAACCCGCAAAATACACAGGCCGTGCTAGACCTGAAGTCTCCCCGGACAGTTAAGGAAGTGCAAAGCCTTACAGGAAGAATCGCCGCACTCAACCGGTTCATCTCACGAGCAACCGACAAGTGTCATCATTTCTTCAAAGTCATCAAGAGCTCAAAAAGGGGTCGACTGGACACCCGAGTGCGAAGAAGCCTTCCAGCACCTAAAACAATACCTGGCGCACCCCTCTCCTAGCCAAACCCCTCCCAGGGGAGACACTATATCTATACCTGGCCGTCTCGAAGCACGCAGTGAGCTCGGCACTAGTACAAGAGACCGACCACGTCCAGAAACCAGTTTACTACGTCAGTAAAGCCCTGCTGGACGCAGAAACTCGATACCCCGTGCACGAGCTCGTCGCCCTATCCCTGGTCACCACAGCTCGGAAGTTACGACCCTACTTTCAAGCCCATCCGATCAAAGTATACACGGATTTTCCCCTGAGACAAATCTTACAGAAACCAGAGGCCTCAGGGAGGCTGATGAAGTGGTCAGTAGAAATAAGCGAGCATGACATCTCCTACCTACCTCCCAAGAACAGCAATAAAAGGGCAGGCCTTAGCAGACTTCATAGCAGAGCTCACGAACCACAGGTCTTAGCCGTAGAAGAAGACAGGTGGGAAATGTCTGTAGACGGTCCGCGAGCTCGCACGGCTACGAGAGCGGGGTAGCACTAAAAAGCGAAAAGGGAGAAGAAATACTGCTCGCCCTCAAATTCGCCTTCAAAACCACGAACAATGAAGCAGAGTACGAAGCGATACTGGCCGGACTAAGACTGTGTACGTAGTAGGAGTCCGCAATGTAGTGATCAGAAGTGATTCTCAGCTAGCAATACAACAGCTGAAAGGAGACTTTCAAGCCAGAGAACCGGCCATGGTAGCTTACTTAGCCGAAGTAAAGAAGTGGGGGAGAAGGTAGAAATGTACTCTTCAAACAAGTCGGACGAGAAGACAACTGCGAAGCAGATTCCCTGGCCAGACTTGCCTCTTCAATGAAGGCAGAAAACCCCAGATTAATCCCTCTTATATACCTCCAAGAAAGGAGCATAGGGGAGACCGAGGTGGATGTACTAGAAGAAGAAGACAAAGATTCATGGATGCAACCGATCAGGAGGTACCTGGAAACAGGAGAAACCCCTAAAGATAAAAAGGAGGGAAGCTGAAGTTCAAGAGTACCAAGTTTTCCCTAATTGGAGGAGTACTCTACCGGAGAGGATACACCGTACCCCTCCTAAGATGCTTAGCACCAGAAGAAGCGGACTACGTGCTCAGGGAAATTCACGCAGGCATCTGCGGAAGCCACGCCGGGGGAATCGATCGCCTTCAAAGCCTTAAGACAAGGATTTTACTGGCCAACCATGCACGAGGATGGCATGAAGATAGCACGGAAATGCGAGGGATGCCAAAAGAATGCCAACCTCCACCATCAGCCAGCAGAACAGCTGACCACCATATCCAGCCCCTGGCCCTTCGCCCAGTGGGGGCTAGACATTATAGGGCCGATGCCGAAAGGACGAGGTCAGGCGAAATATGCAATCGTGGCCATAGACTACTTTACCAAATGGGTGGAAGCAGAACCATTGTCCATCATCTCG
Organism: Zanthoxylum bungeanum; assembly: GCA_019454045.1. Taxonomy (NCBI): domain Eukaryota; kingdom Viridiplantae; phylum Streptophyta; class Magnoliopsida; order Sapindales; family Rutaceae; genus Zanthoxylum; species Zanthoxylum bungeanum. The sequence continues at coordinate 33,640 of SKCR01028885.1, forward strand.
GAAAAGAAAGCCACGAAGTTCCTTAAGAGAAATATAATTTGCCGTTCGGAGTCCCCCAGGCAATCATCACCGACAACGGAAAACAATTCGACAGCAGGGGATTCAGAAAACTCTGCGAAGATCTCCAGATAACCTTAAAATTCGCCTCGCCAGCCCATCCCAAGTCGAACGGGCAGGTTGAAGCCACCAACAAAACCATCAAGTCAACCTGAAAGCTAGGCTCGGATCGAGCAAAAGCCTATGGGTCGAGGAACTACCAGAGGTGCTGTGGGCACACCGAACGACCTTCAAGGACTCAACAGGAGAGACACCCTTCTCCCTATCATACGGATGTGAGGCCGTCATCCCAGCAGAGATCGGAATATCAACCCACCGGGTCCGCCACTTTGAAAGCGAACAGAACGAAGAACTCATCAAAAATCACCTCGACCTGGTCGAAGAAAGAAGGGAACAGTCAGCAGTAAGAGCAGCCATCTACCAACAAAGAATGGCCCGATTCTATAATAAGAGAGTTCGAACCCGCTCCTTCCTGCCAGGAGATCTAGTGCTAAGAAGAGTGACCATGAACACCCGACGACCTGAAGAGGGCTCGTTAGGCGCCAAGTGGGAGGGACCTTACAAGATCGCTGAGATAGTAAGACCTGGGGCCTACATCCTGGAGCAACTGAACGGCAAGAGATTGAAAAAGCCATGGAACACCGAGATGTTAAGAAAGTACTTCCCATAAAGATCAACTTTGCTCTTTTTCTATTTTCTTTTTTCTTCTTTGCAGAAACTAAAACGCCAGAAGTGCTGTTGTAAAAGGGGCGCTCCGCCCCCAAACATGAATAAAATTCTTTTTTTTTCGGATGGATTTCGCCCTCTGAGGCCACTTATTTACCCAGCTCGGGGTCGGGCAATGTCCCACCGAGTCTGTTCTTTGGACTGGGGACGTAACATTCCCCCAGGGCCAAGTGATTGAAACAGCTCGGGGTCGGGCGATGTCCCACCGAGTCTGCCCTTTGGACTGGGGACGTAACATTCCCCCAGGGCCAAGTGATTGAAACAGCTCGGGGTCGGGCGATGTCCCACCGAGTCTGCCCTTTGGACTGGGGACGTAACATTCCCCCAGGGCCAAATGATTGAAACAGCTCGGGGTCGGGCGATGTCCCACCGAGTCTGCCCTTTGGACTGGGGACGTAACATTCCCCCAGGGCCAAGTGATTGAAACAGCTCGGGGTCGGGCGATGTCCCACCGAGTCTGCCCTTTGGACTAGGGACGTAACATTCCCCCAGGGCCAATGATTGAAACAGCTCGGGGTCGGGCGATGTCCCACCGAGTCTGCCCTTTGGACTGGGGACGTAACATTCCCCCAGGGCCAAGTGATTGAAACAGCTCGGGGTCGGGCGATGTCCCACCGAGTCTGCCCTTTGGACTGGGGACGTAACATTCCCCCAGGGCCAAGTGATTGAAACAGCTCGGGGTCGGCGATGTCCCACCGAGTCTGCCCTTTGGACTGGGGACGTAACATTCCCCCAGGGCCAAGTGATTGAAACAGCTCGGGGTCGGGCGATGTCCCACCGAGTCTGCCCTTTGGACTGGGGACGTAACATTCCCCCAGGGCCAAGTGATTGAAACAGCTCGGGGTCGGGCGATGTCCCACCGAGTCTGCCCTTTGGACTGGGGACGTAACATTCCCCCAGGGCCAAATGATTGAAACAGCTCGGGGTCGGGCGATGTCCCACCGAGTCTGCCCTTTGGACTGGGGACGTAACATTCCCCCAGGGCCAAGTGATTGAAACAGCTCGGGGTCGGGCGATGTCCCACCGAGTCTGCCCTTTGGACTGGGGACGTAACATTCCCCCAGGGCCAAGTGATTGAAACAGCTCGGGGTCGGGCGATGTCCCACCGAGTCTGCCCTTTGGACTGGGGACGTAACATTCCCCCAGGGCCAAGTGATTGAAACAGCTCGGGGTCGGGCGTGTCCCACCGATCTGCCCTTTGGACTGGGGACGTGACATTCCCCCAGGGCCAAGTGATTGAAACAGCTCGGGGTCGGGCGATGTCCCACCGAGTCTGCCCTTTGGACTGGGGACGTAACATTCCCCCAGGCCAAGTGATTGAAACAGCTCGGGGTCGGGCGATGTCCCACCGAGTCTGCCCTTTGGACTGGGGACGTAACATTCCCCCAGGACCTTGAAATAACTCGGGGTCGGGTTACGTCCCACCGAATCAACCGCTTTGGTCTGGGGAGGTAACATTCCCCCAGAAACCAAGTCGAGCGCCCAGCTCAGAGACAAGCTACGCCCCACCAAGTCAGCTCTGCGAACCGGGGACACAACATTCCCCCAGGTCCAAATACCTTACTCTTCCTAGGGTCAAAACCAGACCCCTCTAACTCGTGCTAACCCTTGATGAGCCTTAAAAAATTACAAGGATGGCAAGGAGCATAAAAAGGAGAAGAAAAAGAAGGAAAAAATAAATAGATATAAATGCATAAATGTATACGAATACAAGTTGTAATATTATTACAAGAAAAAAATTAAAGTGTACATAGGGCCCCGGTAGGGTTACCCTTTCTCATTCATCCCGCGCAGGGGCAAGATCTTCTTCCTCAGTTGGTTCAGATGGCGGAAGGGGCGGCTCGGCGTCAGGAGGAGGAACTGCAACCTCGGCATCAGGAGGAGGAGCTGCAGCCTCGGCATCAGGAGGAGAGCTGCAACCTCGGCATCAGGAGGAGGGATCTCAAGGCAGTCCTCGTCCACGGCAGGCAGGAACCTCTGATCCTTCTTCAGGAGGAACCTCGGGAGCCGGAACGACCGAGATGGGGGCGGGATCCATCACCTCCTCAGGTGGAGGAGGGATCCACTTTCGAAACTCGTCCTCGGAAATGTCCCCCTTGCAGTAACTGATGGCCGCGTAGATAGGGTCCATATTCAGGCTCGGCAGCACCATCGGTATCATCTCGGCACAGTCGCCAACTCCCTCAAGACGGATGGCCTCCTTCTCGGCCTCAAGATCAGCTTCTCTCTTTTCCAGCTCGATCTCTCTCTCCTCAAGATCAATCTCCCTCTCCTCGAGCTCAGTTTTCTTCCTCTCAAGACTGTCCCGGACCCGAGCAACCTCCTCATCTTTGCTCTTCAATTTGGCCTCAGCACTGGCTACCTTCCCCCTCAAGACCCCAATTTCAGATTGGGCAGCCTTCAGGTCCTCCCGGGTACTATCAGCAAGTTTCCTTTCTAGCACGGCAGCTGCTTTGAGAGCCTTGTTCGTTTTGAAATTCTCAACAGCGGCCGCCTCGTGATTCTTGATCTCCTCTTCCCGATCAGCCAATTTTGCCTCCACCTCGGAGAGACGATTTTGGAGCCTCTGGGCCAGACCGCCCTCGGACAGCAGGGTCAGAAGAAGACCCTTGTTCTTGGCCATAAGGTAGTTGGCCTGCACACAAAAAGGAAGGAAGAAGTTAAAACAAGAAGAGAAAGAACCAGAATCCAAAAAACCGAGAAGGAGAGTGAAAATACCTTGGCCATCTGAGAACTCATCTCAGCCACAACGCCTTCAGGAGATACGTCCTCGTACCTCGAGACCTCCTCCGGGGGAACCACCTCGGCCAGTTCATTAAAAGCCGGCAATAGGTGAGAAGTAGCCTCCCGGACGCCCTCTCCCAAGTCATCCATCCCGAGAACCACAGGGCCCTTCCGTTTCTTGGAGGAACTTTCAGAGGACTTCTTCCCCCTGCGAATGTCTTTTTCTTCTTGACCAAAGCAGCTCCTTCGATCTCTCCCTCCTGGGCCAACTCGGCCTCCTCGGTCCCGAACTGACGCCTCCTCTTCCTAGGAGGCTTCGGCGGACTGGCCAGATGAGCGGATCCTGATGATTGTCCACCAGAAGGCAGGGTAGTCCCCGAGCACTCGTTTGGACTTGTCCAGGAGATATGTTCTCAGCAAGATCAACCCGAGCCCGAGAAGCTTCAGCATCAGAATGACCGGCCTTCTTCACAGTACCGGCCAACTTCTCGAGAAATTTCGGCCTCTTCGACATGCCTACAAAAAAAGGGGCAGAGAAAATAAGTCAAAACCAGAGCATATGAACAGAAGAAAAACAAGGAAGAAAGACATCAAAACAAACAAACAAGGAAGACAAAGCATCCAGCAGACCTCCACCAATCCGACACGAGGCCTCCGGAGGGGCAACCCGAATAAGGCCCGAATCAACAAAGGCCCCATCATTAACCAACTCCTTCCAATGAGCAGCATACCTCCGAGCCCAATGTACCCGCCTCCGGACTTGACGAGAAACCTTGGGAGCATCTCGCCAACAAGCTGGGAGGAACCAGAGAAGTTAGAAAACCTAAAAGAAACTAGAGAACGGGAACAAAGAAAGAAATGAAAGGGGGTCAGACTCCTAACCTCCAGCCCGGAAGACGTCCGGAACCGAGACATCCTCCTCAAACGATCTCAGCACCCGACCCCAATCCCCAGTTGCCCAGAACCAAAAGTCCTTAAAATTCTTGTTAGAGTCAGGAAGTTTCTGGACGAGATTGGACGAGCTGTCGTAGGCAGAGAGGTAATACCAACCATAATGAGTCTTTGGGTTGGATTTCAAACGATATAGCCTCTTCACTTCTTCCAAGCAAGGGACACCCAAACCTGCCCGATGCCAAACCACGTATATACCGCCGGCCACAATCCTCCAACTATTCAAACTTAATTGGCAAGGGGCAATCTCCATCTCAGCAAGCATCCAAGCAAAATAACGCTGCATCGGCAGACGTAGCCCACACTCGAAGAAAATAGGAAGAAGTGCCACCGAGCCCTCGTCAGGTGACTGGCACGATCCATTGGGCCGGAACTTCAAGAGCAATGTCTATTGGAATGCTGTATCGTTGTCGCAACAGCGCCAGGTCATCCTCAGTTATCTTAGAAGGACGATTCATATCCAAAGCCGACGACCCAAGCTCCCCGGGCTCTGGGTCCTCCCGAGGAACCCTCTGATGATAAGAGTCATTCTCGACCTCAGAAGGAGTGGGGGTAGTATCGAGATCTTCTACACTAGGCGCCCCTGAGCCCGAGGAAAGCTCTTCAGCAGGGGGAGTTGAGATTTTGACAGGCCTCTCAGATGAAGAATTACTATCAGACATCCCTGACACCCAGAAAAACAGAGAAGGAGGGAGAATCAGTCTACGAGAAGCTACCCACGGTACCCGTGCTAAACTAAACATAAAGTCTCTACAGAAGTGCCCTAAAAGCAAAGACCCAGCAAAATTACAAGTCTCTACCTAAGCAAAACAAGCAAACGAAATCACAAAACACAACAAAAGAAGAAAGATCACTCAGAAGACTTACTTGTTCTTCTCAAAAGCAAGAAGCTATTCGCTGTGGAGATGCTCGTTCCTTAGGTGCTCGGCGATGACAGAGAAAATAAAGACAGCAATTGGGTTCCGGAAAAACGGAGTTAAAAGGATTGTAAGGGAAATTGCAGAAGAGAAGGAGAAATTGCCGAAAAAATGGAACAGTGAAACCCTCGTTCTCTTATAGTCATAACTGGGGTGCACATCGCCGTCGGTTTTAGCGGGAACCCGGCGGATGTTTGACAAGTGTCGAAAGTTAGAAGAAACCCTAAAGTTGATTTGATGGGCATTTAAGAAGACATGACGGTTGTGCGTCTCAAGGAAAGACGAATGAGACGGCAAAAAAGATTCTTTTTTGTATTCTGAGACGAGTACTTGCAGGGACAATCAGCACACCCTCTTCATGTAGTTCCCGGCACCAACTCACATACTCGTTGGAACCGAGAACTAGGGGACAGATGTTGATGGTGTTTTCAAGCACTACAATATTTACAACAGCATGACAAAGGCAAAATGGTAATTTCCTTTCTCTGGTTGACTTCATGGTCAGACCGACCACTTCATGGTCAGACCGACCACATCATGAAGAGACCGACCACTTTGGTTCAGATGACCGAGCATTAAAGAGGGCGGAAAAGACACTCTCAGCATAGAAGGATCGCCATGACCGACCTCATGCATACCGACCAGATAGCAAGGCGTGTTCAGGAAAAGAGAGCCCCCTATCCTTTCGGATAATGTGACAAAATTATCCTACTATCACGGGAAAACTGGTGGAATTAGTGTTTTGATAAGAGAAAAGGAGTAAAGGTGACTTGAAATTAGGAAACCTTGTAAGAAAAGGAGATTGGCTCAACTAGGAAGCCTTGTAGGAGAAGGAGTCTAAATTCTGTTATTATAAATAGGAGGGCAGGGCATGTGTAAAAGACATCTGAAAATCATCACAAGAGTGAAAGATTCGAATTGTAAAGTCCCAATCTGTAAGAGCGAAAGAGAGGCCTGAGAAGTGTATTTGAGCAATAAAAGAGCACCACCTTGTTCTTTCCCGTGGACGTAGGTCGGATCCCAAAAATCCACCGAACCACGTTAAATCACCTTGTCTGATTGGCGTATTTTCTTGTTTTCCGCTAAATTTGCTTTTGGTCCCCCATAACCAAACAAATTCACAGTTGAAGGAGGATTCCCTCGGAGGTGATATTCCCATATTACCCTGAGACCAAAATCCACCGTCAACAATAAGTAATTACATCAATCAAAGAGATTGCAAGAGAAATTACAAATAAAAGTAAACGCATTTATTCAGCAACTGAAATTACAACAGAGTTGAAGAAGTTGTGATTGGATAAGTGGGAGTGTATGGAGGCACTTGACTTCTTGAAGGATAACAAGCACTTGGTTGAAAGATTTTTTGCTTGTGAGGATGATATCAAACTTCTTTAGCTTAAGAAGATGAAGAGAATTAATAGAATTTTAGTTATTTACTTTAGCCATTTATTTGACATCTTTTTTGGACATAGGTAGCTAATTTTTCTTAGAATGAATTATTGTCATGTTTATATAGGGGTGACAAAACGAATCAACGAATTGAATTTATATCGAATTCTAAACGAATCGAATCAAAATGTCATAGATTCGTATTCGATTCATTTATTAAACGAATCCTAATATCATGATTCGTATTCGATTCGTTTATTAAACTAATCAAATATGAATATTCGTTTAGTCATGATATTATTCAATAACATAATTTATTTACATTAATTTTCATAAATATATACAAAATATGTAAGTAATATATTTACTAAAATATATTATCAAATATTGACAATATTATTTTTTCTATGGTAATTGGTCATAATTTCTCGAATCTTAATTGAAAAATAGCAATAACTAATAAAAGAAAATAATAAAACGAATAAACGAATTAATAAGCTTAAATTCGTATTTGATTAGTTTAAAAAACGAATCAAATCAAATTGACCTATTTATTAAACAAATCTTTTTTTTTCAAATCTGTATTCGTTTTAAAGCGAATCGAATCGAACGAATAAACGAATCATAACACAAATTATCACCCCTATGTTTATATGCATGCTATAGTATTATTATGTTAAATAAAATAAATAAAATTAGTGTTTCTTACTTATTTTTATAAGATCGTAAATTAGAGATATATTAGGAAATAAAAATAAATGAATTTTCAATCCTGAATTTATTTCAAGCTTAATTATATAGAATTTAATTCATTTGTTTCAAACCGTACATAAATTACTTTTATTTTCTTAAACCCGATTATCTTCTCCTTTCCGAAAAAAAAAAGAAAGAAGAAAGAAAAAAGCAAAAAAATAAAAATATCAGTACCCTGCCGGTTCGAATCAGGACTTGAATCTCTCCATTCAAAAATAGAGAAGCAAACAGCTTGTTGATCACCACTGACAAGAAGTAAAGTAAGACCTTCGAAATTGAACCGGATCCAAGTTTCCAAAAAAAAAAAATGGAATTGTTGAATCATCTCGTATCAGAACCATATTATCTCTCACATTTTATCGCCTTCTTCTCATATTTCATCGTTCGCAGCACTGCAGCCGCACTCCTCTCCCCTCACATCATCCATTATCTCTTTTATCGGGTAACCTACATCTCGTCTACCAATTTATCAACACAATTCTCATCCGATTTATTATTTATTTTCAGGAGATTCAAGCTATACTAGCACTTTCAGTATTAGCTGCTATAAAGGTATATTTGTAATAGATTGTTAAAGATAATTCTAAATGGCATTGTTTCAAATTCTGTACCTTTCTGCAAATGCTGTTATTTTGGTCACTTTATGTTGATTTTTTTTTTTTAATTTTTTTGTTGTTGTTAAATTTAATAGGATTTGAATAGAGTGCCATCTGTAGCCACATATGTAAGAATTATATGTGTGTATGTGCGCGTGTGCTTGCGTCGTGTGTTCTGTAATTTGGTTACTAAATGTAGATTTTCTATTTGCAACAGATAACAAGAGAAGAAACTTGGGAAGAATTTATTGATAATACTTTATTTTATGCCAAGGTGATCACTTTAGAATTCTTTTTTATGCATTTTCTACTTTATTTTGTTGATTATTGTTCTTTCTAATGACACAGCGAATGAAGGACGAATATGTTTAATTAATAGCGAAATTTTGAAGTTGGTAAATTAAGGATCCTTTGTAACATGTTATCTGTTGTATTTTCTGACTTGGGTTGAATTTGATTTGTTCAGGTTCTTCTGGTAGCTATTACATCAATAATTGATTACCATTTGGCTCTCTGGTACATGGTGGTATTTTTAGGTAGGCGCCGCGCTATGGTCTTGCGTTCTGTTTTAATGTTTAACTTGGAAAAAAAACATCTAAAGACGGTATGTTGGAAATTATTAGTTTATTTATTTTTTTAGGTTTATGGTTAGTGTTCGTGTTTTGGGGCTTTCGTGTCTTACTAAGTCGGCAAAGTTGGATCTTTAATTGGCATTTATTGTATGAGAAATATTTATCCCTTTGATTTACAAGTACATTTATCATATTTGGCAGTGATTTATATTTTAACCCAACAACCCATCTTCCGAAAACTAGGTATGGCTTTTTTTCATCATACATAATATATTGATTATGAAACTAGCTTGCCATTTGAGGTGATAAATGCAATTTTCTAGGTACTTCAAATAAATTAACACCGCTGCAGTTGGAAACCTTGCTGACAGAAGGAAAAACATCAAGATATTGGATGGTTAGTTTTGCAGACTTGTTCCTTGACTTCTGAATTTTCAAGAATATGTAGCATGTTTCCATTCCTACAAAAAAGATGCACATTGATTGATGGTTACACCAAAGGTCTTTCACCTGTCTTTTTCCATTGAGTTTCTGTTATGGTTGGAGACTGGCTTGGTAATTCACCGTGACGCAATTTAAAAACATCGAAAGGCACACTCCTTTGTGATTTTACCAGGAGGCTTCAACAAAAAATAATTTCAAAGAAAACATGTTTAGAATCTAATTGATTGCATCTTCTATAATATTTCCATACCATTCACCGAAACATTACAATGGTATATTAAAACCATTCCATTCTTACAATTTTGTCTGTACTAACAAATGGGATTGGAGATGCATTTAACTTTTGAAGGAAGCAATATATATAGGTTTGGAAACTGTTTTACAGATAATAAGTGATTGCGTTATGTGAAATGCCGCTATGTACGTGTGAGCCTCACGCGCCGCATCTTCTTCGGCAATCTTGACAATACCAATGACGACGAAATGCTCAGTTCTTATCGGTTATTTCTCCCTTATTCGCACCAAGTTCGACATCTGATCTCAGGGTTTTGTTATGGGGTGATTTGGCAAGTTTTTTTTAGATGTTTTGAGCTGTTCTGGAATAGTTTAAACTTTTCTCGATGTGCATTTTCCAGTGATGTTAAACCATCCAAACCTCCGCATCTATTCTCGTTGTGCATTCTCCAACGACGTTAAACATCCAAGTCACCATTTATGTTCCTATTATGCATTCTCCAGCAGTGTTTTAAACACCCTAGTCTCTTTGTGGTTCTTATGCTGATTTCATCTGTAACAAGCTTGGTGCATATAACATGTATGCTCCAGCTTGAGGGGGAGTGTTGGAATTAGTTGGGAAGCTAATTAGTATTTATTGTTAGATTATATTCAACCAAGTATTTAATAGTTGTGTATTTAATATATTCAACCAAGTATTTAATAGTTGTGTATTAATAGTTGTGTATTTAATATATTCAACCAAGTTCCACATCTGATCTCGGGGTTTTGTTATGGGGTGATTTTGCAAGTTTTTTTTTAGATGTTTTGAGCTGTTCTGGAATAGTTTAAACTTTTCTCGATGTGCATTTTCCAGTGATGTTAAACCATCCAAACCTCCGCATCTATTCTCGTTGTGCATTCTCCAACGACGTTAAACATCCAAGTCACCATATATGTTTCTATTATGCATTCTCCAGCAGTGTTTTAAACACCCTAGTCTCTCTGTGGTTCTTGTGCTGATTTCATCAGTAACAAGCTTGGTGCATATAACATGTATGCTCCAGCTTGAGGGGGAGTGTTGGAATTAGTTGGGAAGCTAATTAGTATTTATTGTTAGATTATATTCAACCAAGTATTTAATAGTTGTGTATTTAATATAGTAGTTGTATAATGCCTATATAAAGGCCTCTCATTGTAGTTCTTAACTAAAACAAATTTTAATACACATTTTTCTTCACAAAATTAATTAATGGCCCTTCCATTTCACACCCCCTTTCCTTGCTTGCACATGAAAGAAGGAACACGAAAACGGCATGGAGACACTCGCTTGAGTAATTGGTTGTATTCCTTTTGAGAGGAATTATTTTTGAGCCTTCCTAGCCAAATTGGTCCGACGTAGCAAATTTGTTAAAAGTTATGTAGCATAAGCTTATAATAACATAAAGGGTTAACAGTCAGGTTTATGTTTGTGATTTCCAAGAAGTTTTGACATCTCCCAGCTTTCGAGTATGTTCAACAAATGCTGTGTGTAGAGAAGTAGAGTAGAATACTCTATATATTTGCTTAAGAAAGTATTTACAAGAGATTGCTTTATATAGCCTTAAGAATACAACCAATTAGGAAAGAAAATATTACACATAAATACTAATGATTCTAGCAATCAATCTAATTATTATATTTCTAATTCTAACACTCCCTTCAAGCTGGAGCATACATGTTATATGCACCAAGCTTGGTACAAATGAAATCAATGTGAGAACCTCGAAGTGACTTAGTAAGAACATCTGCTAATTGACCTTATGAGTTGAAAAAACTAGTAGTAATACATCCTGATAAAATTTTCTTTCTAATAAAGTGACAATTCATTTTTATGTGTTTGGTCATTTTATGAAACACAGGATTAGAGGCGATATGTAATGTTGTCTGGTTGTCGCAAATTAGCTTCATTTGTGCTCCTCCTCCAAACTTTAATTCTTGCAATAATTGTTTCAACCATACCAGCTCACATGTTGCTAAGGCCATAGCCCTATACTCTGCCTCTGCACTAGATTTGGCTACGACAACTTGCTTCTTACTCTTCCAAGGTATTAGATTACCTCCAATCAAAACACAATAACCTGTAGTAGAGCGTCTATCTGACTATCTGACGGAGAACCTGCCCAATCTGCGTCAGAATAACCATTAACCTGAGTACGTCTCTTATCTTCGTATAATAGACCTTGGCTTGGTGCTCTTTTTATATATCTAAGAATGCGTATAACAACATCCCAATGACTTTGACAAGAAGTTTGTAGAAACTGGCTAACCATGCTTACAGCAAAAGAAATATCTGGTCGAGTGATTGTAAGATAGTTCAGCTTCCCAACAAGTCTCTTGTATTACCCAGGATCATCCAATGGTTCTCTGATTAGCTTCCTATATTCCTCGGGATTTTCCAATGGCTCCCCCTCTTTTGGTAGGAGTTTAACATTTGGATCTATAGGTGTATCCACCGGTCTACAATCTAACATACAAGTCTCCTGAAGAATATCCAATGCATACTTTCTCTGGGAAATGGCTACCCCAGTGGTGGACTGTGCTACCTCTATGTCAAGAAAGTACTTGAGTCGTCCCAAATCTTTAGTCTGGAAATGATTAAATAACTGTGTTTTTAGCTCCCGAATACCCTCTTGATCACTTCCAATGATGGCGATATTGTCCTCATAAACTACCAGGTAGATGCATTTGTCATTGGAATGTCGGTAGAAAACAGAGTGATCTGTTTCACTATGAATCATGCCAAAACCTGTAATCACGGAACTGAACCTCCTAAACCAAGCACGAGGAGACTGTTTTAAACCATAAAGAGAACGGCGAAGCCGACATACCAATCCATACTCCCCCTGAGCGACAAAACCAGGAAGTTGCTCCACATAGACTTCTTCTTGAAGATCGCCATGGAGAAAGACATTTTTGATGTCGAGCTGATAAAGAGGCCAATGACGCATAGCAGCCATAGAGAGGAACAAACAGACAAAGGCAATCTTGGCCATAGGAGAAAATGTGTCATCATAGTCCAAACCAAATATCTGTGTATAGCCCTTGGAAACCAGACGAGCCTTAAGACGATCAATTTTCCCATCAGGATCAACCTTCACTGTATAAACCCACTGGCAGCCAACTACAGATTTTTCGGGCGTTAAAGGAACTAATCCCAAGTGCCACTAGAGTGTAAGGCGGCCATTTCATCAACCATTGCCTGCTTCCACCCTAGGTGTGATAGTGCCTCACTGAGCTTTTTAGGAATAGAAACAAAGGACAAGGTGGAAACAAAAGCATAATATGGTGCAAATAAACGATGATAACTCAGAATTGTGTAAATAGGATGTGGATTACGAGTGGAACGAATACCTTTGTGGGTGACAATAAGACCATGTTGCGCCGGCAAGTCCAAAGTATGGGGAGGAGTTGGAGTAGGTTGTGAGTCAGCTATGACGTTGTTGGGACCGACAGAAGGTAAAGGACGAGGACGGTGGTGGTAGAATTGCAGAGGCCGAGGGGAGGGCACGTCCTCTGGCGGAGGACTGTAGAAGGGAACGGGAAGAACCTCGGGAGGGGGTGGGATGGTCGTTGTATTAGGAGAGAAAAAGGGAGATGACTCAAAGAATGTGACGTCAGCGGAAATGATATAACGGTTATCATCGGGAGAATAACAACGGTATTTTTTTTGGAGGCGAGAGTAACCTAAGAAGATACATTTGGTAGACTTAGAACCGAGTTTATTTTGACTCGGTGTCAGGTTATGGACAAAACAGACACAACCGAATATGCGAAGGGGCAGATGATGGGGGGATTGAGTTGGGAAACAAAATGGAATGAGAAACTTGATTCTGCAAAACAGATGAAGACATACGATTGATTAAATAACAAGCAGTTAGAACAACATCCCCCCAGAAACGAAGTGGCATATGATTATGGAGTAATAAGGTGCGGGCTGTGTCAATGAGATGTTGGTTCTTACGTTCAGCTATATCATTCTGTTGAGGTGTGAGCACAGGATGACTCATGAAGAGTGTCGAGAGAGGACATGAAGTCTTTATATTCTCGAGCATTATCACTGCGTAAGATACGGATAGGAACACCAAATTGAGTGTGAATCTCAGCATAAAAGGCTTTAAAAATCGAAAATAGCTCAGAACGATTTTTGAGTAAGAATAACCAAGTATTGCGAGAATGATCATCAATAAATGCAACAAAATATCGAAATCCCAAAACAGAGTTGACACGACATGGACCCCAAATATCAAAATGAACTAATTCATAGAGGGACGCAACCCGATTATTGACACGCTTGGGAAACTTAGTATGAGTTTGTTTTCCAAGTGATACGACTCACAATTAAAGGAAGATAGATTAGATAGATGCGGAGCCAGCTTCTAGAGCTTGGACAGACTGGGGTGACCCAAACGATAATGGATGACGGTGGCAAAATCAGAAGAAGCGCAAGCAACGGAAGAGAGCGACTGCGAAAGATGATAGAGGCCTTGTGAATCACGTCTTGTACCAATCATTTGTCTCGTACTCTGGTCATGCACAACAACATAATTTAGAAGAAATGTGACCGAACAATTAAGATCATGGGTAAGTTTACTGACAGAGATAAGATTGAAAGAACAATTCGATACATAAATAATATATTTCAAAGGTAAGGAAGGAACGAGAGATGCTCGCCCTATGCCCTTACCAACTGTTTTAGAACCATTAGCAAGGGTAATCGTAGGAAGAGAATTTGAACCTGTTAAAGAGGATAAAAGTTGTGGATTACTAGAAATATGGTCGGAGGCTCCGGAATCAAGGACCCAAGGGCCTAGAGGAGAGGACTGAATGAGACAAGTCACAGAATTACCGGTGTGGGCAACGGAGGCGGAGGACGATTGTTGAGAGGCCTGATTCTGAAGGAAAGCTGCATAAGCTGGGCCAGATAAAGTGACTTGCTGAGATGGGTGCTTGGAAGAGTCAGGGAATGCAGGACGATCAACTTAAGCAACCTTAGCAGTAGGGGGATGAGGTGGTTTCCCATGAAGTTGATAGCAACGCTCTCGGAGGTGACCAAGCTTATGAGCATAAGTGCATTTTGGACGCGCGCCTCAGGTGGGACCCCGACCCCAACCGCCCTTGGAACTGTCATGTGCTACTAAGATGGAAGTCTCCACGGGGGGGGGGACTCAGAGTCAATGACGGCAAATGATGAGACTCGAAAGAGCTGAGCAAAAACATTCTCTAGATAGGGGATAGTAGCACTAGCCAATATCTGATCACGAACGGGCTGAAGCTCAGATCATATCCCAAGCAAAGTCAAAACCATAAAGAACTGTTCGCGCTGGCGTTCCTGTTCAGCAATAGTGGTAGTAATAGGTAAGGTAGAATTGAACTCTTCTCGCAATGATTCAATGCGACCAATATACTTAGGCATAGTCATATCACGCTGATTCAAGGAAAACTTATTAGACACAACATTATAAAATATCCGGATATCATTAGTATACAAAGCTTGAGCCTTACTCCATAACGTATGGCAAGGCTTATAGGTCTGAAACATTACAAAAAGTTTAGGATCAATGGACTGCCATAAGAGATTACATAATTGGGTATCAATCTTTTTCCAAGATATGTGCTCCTCATCCGGTATAGTATCCTCACTGGAGGTCAAGTGGTTTTCACACCCTTGCCCCATAAACCATAATTCAACTGAAGCCGAGATTTAAAGAGTCAAGTAACTTTTCAGATGTAATAACATGAGAACCAGAAATAATAGGAACTGAGGCACCTGATTTAAGCAAGAGTGGAGTTCGGAAATGGGTGTCTCCTTCAGATGTGGCAGCCATAGGAAGGATCTCTTAAAACTAGAGGGAAAATTGGTCAGAACCACGGAAACAGAGGCGGGAGGCAAGCTGTGGTGCGTGGTAGACACGCGCAGGTAAGACGGCGGCGCGTGGGACGCACGCACAGAGGGAAAAGTGGCGTGTGGGACGGCGCGTGGGGCTGAGGACGGCGGCGCGGTTCACGGTGAGGGTAGATTGGCGGCGTCTGAGTGTGATGGTGGTGGCGGTTTGGGGAAAAAAAGTTACGGAAAGTGGTGGTGGGAAATCTAGGGTTTCAATGGTATTTTGGGAAAATCAGAGATATGAACACGCCAAAGGAGGAAACCGACGACGGAATTGAGACAACCAGCTGACAAGGAGTATGAGGACGCGGGAACAGAGAAGCCGGAAAAAAAAAGGTTAAAAGAAGCTCTAGGATCAACCAATTGATACCATGTAGAGAAGTATAGTAGAATACTCTATATATTTGTTTAATAAAGTATTTACAAGAGATGGCTTTATATAGCCTTAAGAATACAACCAATTAGGAAAGAATATTACACATAAATACTAATTATTCTAGCAATCAATCTAATTATTATATTCCTAATTCTAACACTTTGCTTTTTTAAGGCCGCTAAATTTTAATTGGAGATCGTTCGTCACCACTGTCATTATTTGATCGTAACAAGTTAACACGTGAAATAGTTGGGTGTCTTCATGTTTATTCGATGGTATTCTTGTTCTGTTATATTTGCATGACTGACAAAATTGAATCTGGCAGGTTGAATTTCGTGCTCAGTGTTCATCCACATGTATACGCGCAAGCAGAGTCTTTCCTGAGCTCTCAATTACGTATGTTGGTGTTTGTTTGAATGATTCTTTTTGCTTACTGCTGTTGCTTGTAATCTTTACACTAACTCTTGTTTCTTCATGGCAGTTACTCAAACAAAAATGTATCTTTTGGAATAGTTGATCTTGGACTCTTCCCAAATGCTGCTGAGAAATTTGGAATATCTCTTGATGGTAAACTACTGACAACCTGCTCAAATTTATTTATCCCAACCTTCTTCTGAAGAGATATTCTGTTAAGTATATTCTCGCTATCAATTGTCCTTTAATTACTATTAATTGATTTGGCAATCTAACCCTTGCAGGAAGTATGGGACAGCTTCCTACATATATATTATTTGAGAATAATGCTGAGATTAATCGATTTCCAGAGTTCAGTTTTGAAGAAAAGCTTTCTCACCCTCACATTACCAAGGTATATCTGGTTGCAATTTACATTTAACATCAATCTTTTCTGCAAGAAATCTTCTAGTCCTCTCTTTTACCTGTAAGGTAGCATTGGAAGGTTTAAACTTTTGATTGCCTGCTCTCAGTCACTGGGAAGTAAGAACCCCTGAGTCTAGACAGATAGATAGGACATTGATAAATCGTGCCATCCCATCCTAAATGTCTCAGTTGACATTTTCTTAACCAAGATTATTTTTTAGGTGCTTACTGGCTGCTTTATAATAGGCAATTCCGTTTTCTCTTAATTTTGAGGGGTATAATAGCACTAGCCAAGACAATTGTACAGTGTTTTGTTTCTCAACTAGGGATGAACCAGCCCAGCTTATGACTTCGTATGTTCTCCAAGTCCTTGTATTGGATGATTATTCTCAGAAACCACAGTTGTAGATTTTAATATGTTATTTTTACACATTTCAATTTTTGTCATTTGTCTCATTGGTTTATTGGCATCGAGTCTTGTTCCTTCATCTAGAATACCTTGCGTTACTTCAAACATTGTCCCTTGAAATGTAACATGTGGGTATGAGTTTGGCATGAGCAATTTCTTGGATGGAAAACTTGGGCAAGGTTCAAAACAAAGCCTTTTTCTGTCAGATTTACAGTGTCCAGAGTGATCACTTGTAGATGAACTTTAGATGTGGGTTGATTTTGGTAATTGGAGACAAAAAAGAACACAAGGGGGAGGTGACAAAAAATTGTGAAGATGATTAAGAAATTAGCTACTTTGTCAAGACACAAGGCACTTTCCTATTATCATAGGTTTATCCCAAGGTTCTGCAT